>JASDQU010360381.1:0-11715 GCA_032191745.1 Picea mariana | reverse complement strand
TTTAACGAAGGGGGGGGTCCAGAATACCGCTTTCCCGCCAAAAACCACTTTCCCTCATTTTTGCCAATTTTGACTGTGTTACCATGTCTTCTTCCGGAGGAGTTTTTGTTTTAAAAATCCGAGAGAGGTTTTTGCTCAAAACAAGCTGAGGGACAAAAACCTTTTTTCATTTTTTGCAACGGAGCTACGAGGCGGGAGAGTCGAAGACATCTTCGAGGCCTATTTTTCCATATTTTAAATTTTCTGTTTCAGTCCTGATTTTGCAGGAGCCGTCACGGCCAGCTGGGGACGAATTTGGCGAAACTGAAAGAGGTTTTTGTCCAGAACAAGCCCATATACAATAACCTCTTTCATTTTTCTCCCAGGTGTCATCATAGAAGATAAAATCACGTCTGATCGGACCCCTGTTTTACAGAAAAATGGTCCACTTTTCATGGCAGAAAGCTCTGAATTCAGTGGGAGTGGTGGCTATTTTTGGCCGAGGTAGTTAAACCGACTCTCGAAACTAGAGGAGGTGATCTAACCTATTTATTGATATGATTTTAATGTAAAGGGGTTCGACCTGTGAGGTTCCGGGAGGGGACTGTGGGTTATGTATGACCAGGGAAACTTTTCTTCTCTGCAACTTTTAGATAATCAATTCAGAGATGTGCAAGCTGTTCTCAGGATTCTTGTGTAGAGATATTGGTGGTGTTTTTCTTCTTTGTTAATGTATTTCCTGTCTTCTTTACAATTTGTTTTCATTTCTTATTACCATAAGGAAAGTAATAGGGGCAGAATTTATTATCAGATACTCTGCCTCTCGACTTGTGGTGATCTTTATGTTTATCTTCTAGAGGCTAGTTCATGAATTCTTAACTGCTCCTGTGCCTGGTTTTTTCCCTCAGCTATTTCTCCCTCTAATCCATGCCATTAAAACTTAAATCGATCCAATGTTTCTGCTACCTTTCCCTGTGTAACAGTCTTGTCCAGATCTGAGATGTGGATCCCATTGTTTACAGTGCAGACCCCATTTGCCCAATGGATCTCCTTGTTGTTCCAAATAATCATTTAAAAACCCCAACCCATGTTCTTAATAACTAGCCCAATACCTCCTCAAACAAAGCTATATTAGACAGAGAGATCCCTCTCTGAGTCTTGGAGGGCTAGATCCACGACTCGAAGCGGTTTTGATGTTGCCTCTGTGACTGCCTCACAGCCTTGGGCAAATTACAGAGTGTTAACAGCTACAATTGACCTCTTCCAAAAAATAAATCACCAATTGACTTTCATTTGTCACACATTTCCTCACAAACACACTAGCAACAACCATCACTCTGATACCACTTGATGAACCTCAAAGCCGCAATGGAACAATAAAAAACATACATACAATACTTTATGCAAAGCAAGGGACACCATGACATATGCTCCAATTCCCCTTAAGGGGAAATTCCATTAAATCAAACCATCCCATGTGTTTCCTCTATGATAAAAATGATCATTTTATATAAGACCAAGTGATCCAAACAAGTATATTACATTTAGTTATTTAGTTCAACTAAATACGTGACTAGACCTAATAATAATTCCCCAACTAACTCCTAGGATCTCTCCACAAGATCTCCATGATTCTCTCAACAATATTCATCCCTACATTTACTCATTTTTGTTCCATCTCTCATTCCTCCTTAGACTTTCTAGAATAAGACTACACTATTACATTTTTATAATATCCTCCATTAAACATTACAATAAGAATACTTTCTTAATGTCCCCACTTTAATGAACATTTTTCATTAAATTGGTCCCTTTCACCGTTGTCATCCTTTTAGTCTTTATCTTCAGTTTTTGACAACCTCTGGTCTTCGTCACTCTTTGTCCTCAATCTTTTTCTTGTACCCGCTACTCCCCCCATGTCACCATCATCATCCTCATTTTGATTTTTTGGTTCCCCTATAACACTGTGGTCGATTCTCCTACATCAAGAGTTAGACATTGTTAGTTTTATTTATAAAAGATGTATATTTTTATATTTGTAAATTAGATATATTGAAAAAAAAAGGATCAGTTTTATTGTATATGCTTAAAAGATATTATTTATATATTTTGAAATGAAATTGCATTGATATATTGATATTAAAAAAAAAAAAAAAAACAAATAATAGAGAAAGAGTGATAAGGGTTTTTCCATATTATTATGGGGTTCTTCCAAATGAAAATCCAACCAAATAAATCTAATATTTAATAAACTCACACACAAAGAAATAGATTAGACTAAAAATATGTTACTCCCAAATTTCTTCCATATCTTATATGGTGAGAGAGACGAAGTTTATAAACCAAATTATATGAAAAGACTTAATGTTTCACACTAAGATTTGAGTTGATGCATTTTTCTAGCAGCCACTAATTAACTATAATGAAACATAGTTAGAAAAGTTAAGAACAAACTCACAATAAACTTCTCTTCAACCTACAAGCGAAGAGAAACTCAAAATGGTGAAGCTGGAGGCAAATAAGAAGGTGATGGTAAGATCTTACCTTCAACATGAAATGTGAAGGTATGCATCTTGCCTTATTTTAAAATTGCACAAATATGTTGGCTTCATGTCCATAATGGTTTTTTCTAATCCATATAATCTAGTGTAATTAAATCCTTTTTTTCCATCCAAAAGGGGTGTAATGTTATCATGCTTCATGATCCAAAATTGAGGTTGAAATAGTTGCATGATAAATACACTTTGGAATCCATAATTTCTCATAACTTAAATTCATTGACCTTGAGTGATCAATAAGCTACAAGGTGGGAGTAGAGTCAAAAGTTGCACCAAAGCCATGGTTTTTCACCATCATCTTTAAAATGTACTAAAATTTCTATAAGACATAGGATATGGGTCTTATATAGGTGTGTTGTAATGGATTTGACCCTTTAAATAACATTTTCCAACAGTGCAACCTTCTCAGCACATTATATCGATATCTCAATTTGTTTTGTTGTAGTATTAGGGAATTCATGGCTACCTTGTTTACATCATTATCTCTCTATTGATCTTTCACTTTCTAATATAACATGTGTTTTTCCTTCAAATGTTATACTTATAATTTTACATCAATAATGAGGTATTAAATAGGCCATTATGGGGTGAGACCAATCCTTTCTAATCTTCCCAAGACTAACAAAGAACAGGGTCATTATTCTAGTGATACCATTCTTGGAGACTGAGAAGCTTTCATGTTGTTGGACATTTATAGATAGCTTGACAGGATTTGATCTTTGTAACATACCCATAAACCTTTGTGAAGTTTTGAGGAAACTAGGTAGTCCATGACCAACATAACTACACCAAATTTTCTACGATACCATTATCAACATCAATGCTTTGATATTTAACAAATTATAGAATGCATGCATGCTAATGTAGAGTTATGCAAGAATAATTAAACAATCCAATCAATTATGAACACATAATTACAAATGCATATCAATGCATGAATTCATAATTGAACAAACTAGAAAATAAGTAAATCCATAACATGAAAAACAATAATTTTGTTTATTCATAAACAAATCAATAACACTTATCTTCTAGAAATTATTCACCATTTGGCTATAGAAGAAGGATGTTTCACCAAACCATAGGTTCTTGGTTACACCTAATCTCTCTATAATGGATGCCACCCTTGAGTTGAGGCTATGAATCCACAAGTGAAAATTATATGGCTTGGCTCTAGTTTCTCTTACACAACCCAATTCCTAGAATTCTCAGTTTAGTTTTCACTAACAAAATCCCAATCAACTATCCCTTCTTCCCCCATCATCTTGCATAAGCCACGGAATGGGATCCCCTTCTTTTCTAAATAGTCCCCCTAGATATCCCACTTCCCTCTAGGGCTCCAGTGTATGCTAGCCAAGGATTCTCTATGCCAAGCTTATAGGGACAAATGAACTTTAATTAATTTCCTCTTTTATCTTATAGTTTCATGGTAGTGATTTATCATAATTTTATTATAGAAATAATATAATGGCATTTCCTCTAAATTTTAGTGTAGAGTTATCGAAGGAATAATGAACGTGAAAAAACTAATTTGCATGCCCAAAACATAAGTTATACTTCCATGCCAATGAAGTACCACATGCCTTCATGAGAAGTCCATGTATCCCACTTTGGTAACAAATATCCCACTTTGGTAACAAATATCAAGGTAGAAGGACTTAGGATAATAATAAAGAGATGGTTTAATAATTCTAAGATTAAACAACTTAGGGTAACAATAAAATAAATTTAGTCTTCCTCTCAGCGCTTAAGCCCCTTTTATTTCCCCTCTAAGCTTGGACTTATAGCCCCTCATTCTTTATCCTTCTTCATTTACAACATATGATGTATTTATATTATATTTGAATATAAATTACATATGTCTATCTTATAGCCATTTCATCATATACATATACATTAATAATCGGGGGATCAAAACTAGGATATTAAAGTCTTGAACACATGACCTCTTGGAACCCCAAAGGACCAAAGGAGGTTAGAAAAATCATATTTCCTACATGCCTAAGCCTTTTCTTATAAATAAATGTTTATAACTTCTGAGATTTAGTACTCATGTGGAAAATGGTGCATTCCAAGTACGCAAGACTTATGGTGTGTTCATTTGCAAGTTCAATTGTATATTTTTTTTTCTTTTTTCCCTAAGGCTTTATATATGGTTTCTATAGTGACTTTATTTAACAGCGGAGTACTCAAAACTTTTAATAATTTAGCAGAACTTGCAAGTTTGTCTCTTACCATATGTGATACTTTATATATTATTTTCAATATTTTTAAGTTAGTCTGAGAATAATGCATTTTCTGTTGGATTACTTAGAGGGGGTGAATAGGTAATAATAGTTCTTTTTATTCCAAAACAATTCCATCAAATATTGGTCGATGGTTGCGACTAGTGTGTTTGTGAGGGAATGTGTGACAAATGAAAGTAAATTGGTGATGCCATGTAAAATTGGATTCCTACTATGTGTTAATCAACCTGGTGTTGTGTGGGGAGGACTTACAACCAAAGGAAAATAAGATGCATTAATATGGTTGCTACAGCCACTAGACAATGTGGAATTCTTTCGATGGATGTAGCAATTACAGTGTCAAGTTACAAATATTCAAGGTTTTGGTTCGTTTTACAATTTATTTGTCCAAATGAGTAGCTTATGACAACAAATTAGAGTTATCCTCCATATAAACGATGTTCTCATGATCATTGAGAGAATTTCAGAGAATGATGTCATAGCCATGGTTGAAGACGAGGAAAAGAATCGGGGGAGGATCATGCTCATTACATAGTGCACCAACTCCCTCACAACCTCTCTTGGAAGCCATTGTTGGGCACGCTCAACCTCACTAGATGAAGGTGAAAAGGAAGAGGAATAGTCTGATTGTGTTTAGTGTCTATAACATTGGTGGATATCCTGGAGAATGTGAAGTCCATCAATAAGTATGCAACGGTGTAGTGCACACATGTAAAGGATAGAAAACTGGCAAAGTGAAATCCTTTGCCAAGTGAGGTTAATTTTGAAGCCTAATTTGAGGTTGAAGCAGTAGTGTAGAGAAATAAAGTGAAAATATTGATTCAAATCCATTACTTATTATTAGTAAATTAAAAGGCTATATTTTATGTGGTTTAAAGTCAAAGTCACATTGAGTGAAGTGAAAGGTTGATAATTTATTAAATTAAGTCAAGTGAAACAATGGTTGGTTATGTAATGAAGTCTTGTTTATGTAATGAAGTCAATGTCAAGTTAATGGTGAAAAGGGAAATTGAATTCATGGAGCATGTAGAGGGCTTACATATTGAAAGTCAAAATAAAGTGCAAATATTGATTCAAAGTCATTACTTATTATTATTAAATTCAAAGGCTATATTGTATGTGGTTTAAAGTCAAATTCACATTGAGTGAAGTCAAAGGTTGATAATTTATTAAACTAAGTCAAGTGAAACAATGGTTGGTTATGTAATGAAGTATTGTTTATGTAATGAGGTCAATGTCAAGTTAATGGTGAAAAGGGAAATTGAAGTCATGGAGCATGTAGAGGGCTTACATATTGAAAGCAAAAATCAAGTTGAAAATCTATGAAATTTTTATAGTATGGTGCATAATCAGTTTTACCTGACACCTAGGATTAAAGTTATGATTTTATTTTAAGATAAAGTCTGTTGAGGTAAAATGATGGAGTCAAATGGAAGTTTTTAGGCCAATCCAAGTGAGAGTGATAGATTCTAGTTATGTCATTGTCAAAGTCAAGTTGAAAGAGTCATAGTCAATTTTCATTATTGGAAATCAGGATGAAAGAAAAGTCAATTTAATGTTTGTACAAAATTGAGTCTGAGTTGAAACTGACAATTTCAACAATAGACAAGTTTTTGTTTTTTTGCAAGTACCAGACATTATGAAGAGATGAAGAATCAAAATTAATGGAAAAATCAATATCTCATGTTGGACGTTGATCAATTACAACGAGAAACATATTTTTGTAAGAATGTAATTGTAGTTGTGAAGAAAGAAGAAGCACACTTCCATAAGACAATGTAGTGGAAAGAATACTAATATAGAGAAAATGATGCATTCTTCATAAATATGACTTAAAGAGAAAATATGATCTATGGAAGAAACCCTACAACAAGAGAAGTTGTAACATAAGACAACTTCCAACTAGGGTTGGGTAGAAGTTGTTGAGGCAAATTCACAATCATGATGTGGGTAGAGTTGTCTAGAGGAAGGAGCGGGTGAAGATCTTGAGAGGAAGTGAGAAAGTGAAGAAGACTACAACTATGGAAGTTGAGGACTAGCGGAAGCTTAGAAGTTTCTAGTGGAAGGAACCAGGAATACCAAAGGCCAAGTTCATGAGATAAGTTTTGTAAGGTATTGTGTAGAAGGGTGAAACATACTTATTACTACAGAGGATATTTGCAATTCACAATGAGCATGGAAAGATCACAAAGGAGAGAGGGAAATGACTATGGATAGTCATACAAAGGGTTTAAAAGGAATCCATATAAAAGTAGAAAAAGACACAGACTCCATGATAGAAGAAGATGACAAAGATAGTTGAAGTAGATGGACTCCTATGCATGAAAAAAAGGATAAAGAGGTAAGACGAAGAGACTAGGAATGAGAAAGAGACAAAACAACAAAGAGAAGGGCAAGAAGTAAGCAAAAAACCAACAAAAGTGAAGGGCAAGAAGTAAGCAAAAAACCAACAAAAGTGAAGGGCAAGAAGTAAGCAAAAAACCAACAAAAGTGAAGCAATAGAAGCATGTTTGACAAAGAATAAGGAACAAGCAAAGCGAGGAATAAATAAAAATGATGTATGTTTTTAAAATGTAATAAATCCATGAAGCATAAACATCCCTAGAAGTTTATTGGTCCTCTCTAATAATGTTTTAAAGGAGAAAATTGGTCTAAGTTATATGAGGACATTTTGAAGTGTAGATACTTGAGTCAGATATTGATGTAGGCCTAATGAGGCAATTTGTACTACCATAAAGTTCCTGGTAATCTAAAAACCATTATGTAATGTGTGGTTTGTACTCAGCCAAAAACCACTTGTCATTATTTAGTTGTGGTAAGCATAAAAAACTTGAGGAAGTTGATGATACGATGGACTAGACCAAACTATGAGGCAACAGTTTGCAAGAAATAGGGAAAACATGGATAGGAGTCCATGGATAAATTAATACCTCATTCAAAGAAAAAATTACCACTTAGTCAAAATGCGAGTAGGATTTCAATAATATAACGAAATAAGTTTTATAAAATGGATTTTTGTTTCAATGCAATATTAAAAATAATAATATTTTATTAGTGTGTAATATTAGTGCACACCATTGATTAAAAGAAAACAAATAACTACAATGGAATTCTTTGTTTTAACAATGGAAAAATAGCATATAGAGATGATGAGTTTCCTAAATTTTATGTTTATATAAAGTATTATATGCATGAAATGATTATAATTGTAATTTTATTAATGCGTTATAGATTTTAAATCATGATATATTACTAAATATAAATTTTGAACACGTTCGCATCTATAATCATCATGTAACTATGCAATAATATTGTTTTTTGTTTGTATTTTTTTTATGTTAATGTTAATCTAAAAAGTGATAGAACTTCTAGCAAGCCCTCTTTAAGTAGGGAATCTGTATACCCAAAAAACGGGATGTGTCATGTTTGGGGGAATCACCCAATTCTTAGATCTTTTCCATAACATAAAGATAATAACCACTCCTCCAAATCCAATCCCCATTCCCATCCCCAATTCTGTAAATGACATATTTTCATCCACACGACTTATCCACCCCGATCTTACATTAATACTCTTACTAGAATTATCATCTTTGTTTGCTTGTCTTTCATTTTCATTGCATGAATCTAAATGACAACCCCATAAGCACTTGTTCTTTTGAAGTGAAATTACATTGAAAGTGGGAAACTGTGTCTCGGTTGGGATTTGCCCACAGAGGGTGTTTGACGAAACATCCAGAACACTCAACTCAGGTAACTCAGAGAGCTCCTCAAGAATTGATCCACTCAAATAATTATGGGCCAAATCTAACTGCTCCAAAGTAGATATCTGACTAAGAGTTGCGGGTATTCTACCTTCTAATTTATTCCAAGATAAATTCAACAATCGCAAGTGACTCATACTACCTATGCTTGTAGGGATTTATCATGTAAGATTATTGCAAGACAAATCAAATATAGTGTTTTTAGGCAAGAGATATAACAAATTATACTCACTCCCTTTCATATCAATTTCTATTTCCTCATCTGTGTCATATTTATTTGACACATTTGCAAATTTGGAGAGTCTCTCAAAGTGCACTATATGCTTCCATTGAATTTGTTGTTGGATAAATCCAATACATGCAACTTGGTAAGATTTGTGATGTAGGGAGGAATAAAACCATGTAGATTATTATAATCAAGGCTTAAAATTATCAAGTCATGAAAAAATGTTAAGTATCGAGAAAATTCCCTTGTCAACCCATTTTTCCTTAAATCTAGTTGCTCAAGATGGGTACAAATGGCCAAAGCCATGGGAAGTGCTCCAGAGAAGTTATTAGAATGAGAAGAAAAAATGATCATATTAGGGTAATTACCAAATCCATTAGGAATATGTCCCTCCAAATTGTTTTCTGATAGATCTAATATCTGAAGTGAAACCAAATAATTAATGCTATTAGGGATACTCCCCCAAAAGTTGTTATTATGTATGTCTAGGACCATGTGAGCCTTTAATTGACCTATAGTATATGGGATACAACCACTTAATTTGTTTGATTCCAAATTTAAGGACCACAATGAATGAAGATCTCCTATGGCTCTTGGAATTGTCCCATTAAGATTGTTGTTTGAGAGGTCAAGGTATCTAAGCTTCCTCAAATTGGTAATAGCTTGATATATGTTACCTGTGAGATTGTTTTTAGAAAGATCTAGGTAATTCAATTGAGTAAAATTGGCAAGGTCTATAGGGATGCTACCAGTGATCTTGTTTCCATAAAGTTCTAGGTAGGTCAATTGGTTTAAATTGGCAAGGGCTATAGGGATTCTACCAGTGATCTTGTTTTCAAAAAGTTCTAGGTAGGTCAACTTTGTTAAATTGACAAGGGGTACATGGATGCTACTAGTGAGCTCATTTCCACAAAGAACAATATGAATAAACTTGTTGTAATTAATTTGTAGGAAAGTCAATTGAGTCAAATTGACCAATGTTACATGGTTGTTACCCGTAAACATGTTTTCTGAAAACATTAAGTCTGTCAATATGGTCATATTGGAAATGATTTTAAATATTTTGCTAGTGAGATTATTTCTGTATATGTATAAGTGGGTTAAGAAGGTCAAATTAACAATGGATTTAGGTATACTTAAGCTAGGACCAAGACCAAGAGT
Organism: Picea mariana; assembly: GCA_032191745.1. NCBI lineage: Eukaryota > Viridiplantae > Streptophyta > Pinopsida > Pinales > Pinaceae > Picea > Picea mariana. The sequence goes on along the minus strand of JASDQU010360381.1, from coordinate 1,781 downwards.
TTGCAGGGGAATATGGAATATTTCAGAAGGAATAGAACCCACCATTATTATCCCTAGAAATTGATAGGTATGTAAGTTGTGTCAAATTCCCCAAATGTCATGGAATACTCCCCGAGAATTTGTTCTCCTCTAGACGTAGGGATTTTAGTTTTGCAGCATGCCCAATTCCACTGGAATAGAACCCAAGAGCACATTATTGGAGAGGTTAAGTACTCACAACTCTTTAAGCTAGCCAAACTATGCTGGAATTCCTCCCTTGAAATAATTAAAAGAAAGAATAAAAGTGTGCAATAATGAGAGGTTTCCAAGAGATGGGGAAAGGGTACCTTCCAAATTTCCACTAAGCTTTATGATGAACACTCTTTTGGTGTGTTTTCTACAATGAATACCATACCATGGCGAGCATATCTTCTCAGAGTTCCCAACCGTCCAGTTGGAGAGTAATTCATCTGAATCAAATGTGTTGGACGTTCTGAACGAAAAGAGAGCATTGAGGTCCCTTTTATCATGGGAGTCCATTGATGCTTGCCTCTGTATACATGGAGAGATTAGGCATAGGGCCATTTGGAGACCCGATACTGCAACCAAAGAAATGGGCGATGGGCCTGGAAAATGTAGGTATCCGAAACATGGTAGAGATTCCCCACTTTGGTAGGGTGTTAGAAAAACAGGACCGTGGAGCAATAAAATAAAACAAATGCAGAAACAGAAAACATAAGACACACAATGCAAGAGAGACATGGATTTACGTGGTTCACCCAGTGTGGGCTACGTCCACTAGAGAAATTGCCAGGTCCTTCCTTTATTATTATCCAGCAAATGAAGGGATACAACCTACAGGAAAACCCGTTGTAACTTCCTCTTCTTTCTCTCACAGTATCCTCTCTCAGAATACAATATTCACCATCAACCATAGCCGCGATACATTTCCCTCATAAAAGAGGGTTTCCTTCTAGGGAAAAAAACCCTAACATAATCTATACCGTTAGATCTACGACCTTATAATGAACGGTTCAGATTTACAATGAAATTACAATATACTTTTACAAGGCAATTTTTGCTTCGGGGGCTTTGCCCCCAAACTCCCTCTTTCCCCCAGATCCCCCAACCGGGGGGATAGCCCCCCCGGACCCCATAGAGGGGGTACCCTCCCTCTGCACTCCCCCACGTGGAAGAGTGTACATACTTATGGGGTGTAAATACTTCATGGGGTATAAACACGGCTGAAAGCAAGGACCTTTGAATCATGAAGATAACCAGGCTCCACAACCAACAATCTCCCACTTGGAGACTGATCTTGACAACTCCACCACTGCTGTATATGCTGGAATCTGAACCTTCTTGGACCTGGAAAATTTCTCATTTTCATCTTCATACTTGAAGATCAACTGAAACTGAGCAAGAACTCAGTTTCTCCCTGGTTACTCCCTTTGTTAACATGTCTGCAGGATTCTAGCTAGTGTGTATCTTTTCCACCTTCAATTGTCCATCTTCCAAGGAAGATCGTATGAAGTGGTACCTCAACTGTATATGCTTAGTCTTAGAATGGAAGGCTGAGTTCTTTGCAAGGTGAATGGCACTCTCACTGTCACAGTACAACCGGTTGTTCTCCTGCTTCCTTCCCAATTCCTCCATAAACCTTTTTAACCAAATCATCTCTTTACTAGCCTCTGTAGCAGCAACATACTCTGCCTCTGTTGTTGAAAGTGCAACAACCTTTTGCAGTTTCAAAATCCAACTTACTGTTGTTCCACCTATAGTAAAAACATACCCTGTGGTTC
>JASDQU010360378.1:0-11800 GCA_032191745.1 Picea mariana | reverse complement strand
TTTGTTTGTGTTTAAATATATATTTCTATTACTATTTTTATTTTTATTTATTTATTTATTTTAATAATTTTTTTTGAACGATTTTTTTTTATTCTTTTTTATTTTATTTTTTTAAACTGGGCCAAAGGCCTGATTGGTGGTCAAAGACCAATTTTCTCAGAGAAACTCTGAAATGATGGAGTTGGCTAAAAGTCGGATCAGACAAGGTCTAATAAAGAACTGGCCAAAGGCCGGGATCAGGAAAACAAAGATTTGATACCAAATAAGATGAACAAAGTTCGCTCACACAAGAATTATCCAAAATACTTGGAATATAATAAAATAATCCATGTAGGAATAATGTATAAAATATGAATAGATAAGATAAGATAAGATATAAGATATATAATGATTACAATTGAGAATGAGGACTCGTTTATATACCCACGCAGGGGTGCCCTTTACCAATAGTCATGTCCTTTGAGACATGACCTCTCATTATTAATAATTATTATTTATTAATTATTATGTTATGAATATCTATGGTATATGTATATTTATGTTCATAATAGTATATTTGTCATCACCTGCAGGTTTTGAAGAAGTATTTTTCTATTTAACCTTGTCACACTAATGAGCATGGTCTTAGTTCCTTCTAACGCTCGAAAAAACATGAGAATGTAACCAAGTAGACTTTATCTCTTTTTTGGCCTCATAAGGATATACAAAAAAGTAACCGCCTGGAGTCTTCTTTAAGCTCTTTTCAGACTCTCTAAACATGAAAATATTTTTGAGTGATCTTGCTTCCTTTCACACTCATTTAAAAGGTTTAGAAAGGGTGTCTCCCGAGTAGTAGTTTATCTCTTTATTCGGACTTCAAAGACTCATATTACGAAAAAGGAAAACCTTGGAGTTATCTTTAAGTTATTTTTAGACTCTCTAAACATGAAAAACCATCGAGTTTTCCTTCTCTGGACTCATTAAAAATTACATAGGAAAGGACCCATATGGGAATGAACCCTTACTTCTTCCAGTTTGTTAAACAAAGGAAGAGGGACTTACCGAAGGTGAGTTATATAGAGCATGTGTTATCCTCCTCAAGCTCGTAAAAATAAAAAGAGGTACTCATCTATCTGGATGGGGGAAAAATTGAAGGAAGCAAGACAAGCCATTTTTTGGAAACATCACAGGTCACTCTTCCAGTCACCCTTGAATATGACACATTGTCTTCACATACATTTCAACCTGTTGAACCTTTGCACTGAACCGATCCTTTAAGTTTCTTTACTCCTTTGGGTCACCTGACGAAAGTCACCATATCCATTGCATCATGTTTTGGTCCATGTCATGTTTCTACTGTTTGTGCCTCAATGTTCAAGGGAATTATCCGCCTCAAGAGTCAACCATCACAAATTTCCAATTTCATTACCCATGTCAATCCATACTCATTTGATTCACCATCTTACATCTCTATGTCATTTTCATGTTGTTGATGAGGGATACATCAAGGCCCTCCTTCGACGAGTCTTTTCCTGTCGACTTCAACACATTATCCAAGACTTATACTTAGAAACCAATAAGTACCTTGGGACCTGCATGCCTTAATGGTAGGCCTCCTCTCTTCTAAATGTGGGTTTACATCATTGGCCTATGATCGGATGATTCCACAAATGTTCAACTTCAACTCATTTATTGACATTCGTTGGATTGTACTAGGGTACCTTGGGAGTCATTGACATCATTGGTGATTTCCCTTGCACTTGTTAATGGTTTACCTCAATGACCGGTAATCAAGTGGTTTCTACCATGTTCGACATCAAAACATCTATTCACATGGCTAGATTCATACCACATCAGGATTGGTAAGAAGACCCTAGGTTGAGTGTTCACTATGATATCTACTTTACCTAGGATGCAAAAGGATATTATTTAAGCACATTGATATATATATTGTCACATAGATCCACTTTGTATTGGTCTGTGGCTATGTTTTGCCATCTCATAGATCCACTGTGTAATTCTTGTGGCTATGATCAATTCATGTCATGGAAGTATAGATCCACATTGTATCTTTGGTGGCTATACCCTTAAGTCCTATACAATGGGTGGCTATACCCATTGTATCTTTGATGGTGGCCATACCTTAAAAGTCCTTTGTCACTCATGCATAGGTATGTCTTCCATGGGTTTGAACCATGTCATAACATTTGTCTGATGGTTGTTTGCATCTTCTACCAGGTTCTTTGACTCCATACCCTTTCTTTGAAAGGTCTACAAAGTACTTCAGTAATCAGTTTCCGTCTTCTGACCTCTCACTTTGGGGGGAAATCTATTACATGTCAAAATTACTCACTTCAACAATGTCTCATTATCATTGTCGCAAGTGTTGCAAGTGTCACACCTTTTTCACAAGTGTCACAAAAGTTGTATGTTCATCTCACATGTATTGCATCATAGATGACATCATAAGAACACTTGGGGCATCCTCTAAGACTTGTTAGAAGAAGAAAATATATCAGTTGGTGAAGATTACAATCTTTTACCTTGAGGAAGTACTATCCTAAAATTATTTTTGGAGATTAGCGCTCCTCTACCCACTTAAAAGGAGTGCTAGCATTCCTTGCCCTCTTAGCAAGGAGCATTGCAATGCTCTATTTCCCACTTTGAGGGAGCACCAATCTGTTAAGCAAATCTTGGGGACAAATTCCCCTTATCTCTAAGGACAACTAAGAAACATCCAAGTCAGTTTGGCTTGAATCCAAGTCCAAGGATGGATCTAAGGGGAGTTCCACAACTGATGGAGTCATATCCTCAACCTATCCCAAGAATATCTAATGTCGTTAAACCTCTCCAAGCCTATATAAGGAGGAATTCTCATGGTGAAAGGGAGAGAATAATCAGTAAAAGGTATTTTCATTTGGATTGTGGATCGTTCGAGCAAGGGGTTGGACAAGGAGAGCTTGGTGAGGCTACTACATCTGCATATACATTTTGTAAGCACCTTGTTTTGTTCTCATTAATACATTTGCTTGGCATGTTTCCTTCAAGTTTGTGTACATTTGCATGGACTTGTTCCTTTTGGATGAATCTAGTTTTAAAATAATCATGGTAGAATAGGAAGTATGCTTTTTCTTCATTGTTTATTGGATTGCAGAACTCATTGAAGGCCTTGGAGATCCATCTCAACCTGGACTGAGCGAGGACAAACTTCATAAAAAGGTACTCATACTTTTTTCCTATTTCTTATTAACTAGTTTAGCTACATTTCAAGGAAAGTCACTGTTCAAAGTTAGCAATTTTCTGTCTTGGTCATAGGGTTCTAACATATAAGAGGACATTCACCTATCTGTAGGGGAATTTTCCTACAACAGCTACCTCCTAGGGAGGACTGGGATCAGTGAGGTATGTTTCGGTATTATGGTTTTATGTTTTGTTGTTTCAATAGATATCATTGATTATATATGTATATATGGATGATGACAGTATTTCTGGTTGTTTTTTGCAGATGTGGAACCCCGAGGACGAGAGGCGGAGATGATCAGGGAGTCGGCTCACTGGGGGCCAGTGCGAATCGCACCTGCAGAGCCAAGGGTGGGACAAAGGTGACGACGAGATGATGCTAGTGCTTGACCAGCGAGAGCGCCACAGGAAGAGGATAGAATGATGTTGGAGGACCTGTGCCAATGCTTCAAGTGGGTTTTATAGGGTGTAACTGAGGGCATGTGGGCCCATATCTAGGATGAGGAGGTCCTGGAGTAGTGCGTGGGCATACCGGAAGAGTTGCAGACCCTAATCCATCGAGGGGAAGTAGTGGGGGAAATAATGACTAGTCGGCTGCCTTTTGGACCTGGAGGGCCCCTAGCTGGTGGAGAGCCTCTATCTGACAAAGGACCTAGGGGGGGAGCTCAAAGGGCACCGCAAGTGTTTGTTTTTGTATATATATGCTTGGGAGCCCATTTTATATAGGGTAGTTGATACCCATTTTTGTACTGTAATATACCAGATATAAAAAGTATGTAGAACAAAAATAAAATGCTATAAATGGCATAATAACAACAATATAACCAGAACAATCACCACAATAACACCAAAATGATATAAGAATAACAACAGAAATAGCACTTTGATTCTGAGAGAGATTTTCACGGGCCTCGTCGAGGGGGAAACCTCTACTCGAGCAAAGATCTATTACAATAATATCCAAGCTAGGGTTCTCATACCCTCGACTCCTATTTATACTAGATATGTCTATCAAAAGAAGCATCTAGAGGAAGATCCTTCTAGAAGCAGAAGCTTCTATTAGGTCTTCTTACATTCTACTTATTCTATTTTATTGCAAGGCCTTATTAATGTTGACCTTTATTACATCCGAATATATTGTTCTACCTATGTGTGGGTTAGGACCCTAACATGTCCTCCCCCTTTAAAATAGCCTTATCCTCAAGGCTTGAAATGTGGAAATTGCTGCAGAATGGTAGTTGGTTCCCAAGTGGCATCTGCTGGAGTTGTATCTTTTGACTGGACTAACACTTCCTTGATCATTCTATGAAGCAGGTGATGCTCATGTTGGTCCAAAATTGCTTGTGGTTGTAACCAAATGGATCCTTCTTCATATAACTCAAGAAGTTTGGTTTGAATTTGGCATTTAGTTCCAATCACCTTCTTTAAGCATGAAACATGAAAAACAGGATGTATCTTAGAATGACTGGGCAAAGCTAACTGATAGGCCACCTGTCCCACATGCTTGAGAATGGTATAAAGACCATAAAATTTGGGCGCTAGCTTCTGATAATGATCGGCCTTGAGAGAATTTTTCTTGTAAGGTAGAAGTCGAAGAAACACCTAATCCCCTTCTGCAAATTGACGTTCAAAGCGACCTTGATCTGCTTGTTGCTTCATGTGATTCTGTGCCATGACCAAATTCTCTTTGAGGGTGCAGAGAATAGCCTCTCAAACTATAAGTGTTTGGTCAACTGCCTGGACCTTCAAGACACCAGGTAAGTATGAGAGAAATGAAGGTGGATTTTTTCCATTTACCACTTCAAAAGGAGTCATGCATGTAGCTATATGGTATGAAGTGTTGTACCACCATTCAGCTAGCAGTAACCATTTAGCCCACTGATTTTTCTTTTTCCGAGGCAAAACACCTCAAATATGTTTCCAAACACTTGTTGACAACTTCCATTTGACCATCAGTCTGGGGATGATAAGTTGTGCTGAGATGCAATTGGGTGCCTTGTGTCTTGAACAGTTTTTGCCAAAAATTGCTGGTGAAAGTTGGGTCGCGATCAGAAACAATAGTATGTGTCATGCCATTAATCTTGAAGACCTAATCCATGAAAATTTGAGCCACCATGGATGATGTAAATGGGTGTTGAAGAGAATAGAAATGAGCATACTTGGAAAGGCAATCAACAACCACCATGATGACTAATTTATTTCTCGATTTGGGTAATCCTGTAATAAAATCCATAGAGATGTCCCTCCAAATAGGAGGTGGAATTGGAAGCAGTTGTAGTGTGCCCAAATATTTGACTATTTCTCCCTTGTTGCATTGAAACACATCACATTCATTGACAAAATTACCAATGTCTTGTTTCATACCATCCCAAAAAAAAAAAAAAAAACGTTTGACCTTGTCATAGGTTTTGGTAAACCCGGAGTGCCCAGCAGTGGGTGTAGCATGAAGCTTGGAAAGTACCATGGATTTAGGTTTTGATTGTTTACTTAAATACAAATGACCTTTGTATTGAATCTCATCATGGATCCAAGAGTACCCTGGGGAAGCTGGAGCATTGGAATGCAATTGTTGGATTAGATACGAACTTTTTGGATCGTGTAGCCATTCCTGGCGAACGCCTTGGAGCCAATCTGGTACAATGAAGGAAAGAGAAAAAAGGGATCTGTCATATTCATATTTTCGGGAAAGTGCATCTGCAACCACATTTTCTTTGCCCTTATTGTAAATGATCTCATAATCATATCCAAAGAGCTTAGTCACCCATTTTTGTTTCTCCGGGGAGGAAATGCATTGTTCCAGAAAATACTTGAGTCTTTGATGGTCTATCTTAATTTGGAAGCATTGCCCCAATAGATAAGGGTGCCACAGATCAACGACATGCAGAATAGCCAACTTTTCCTTTTCATAGATTGATTTGCCCAGATTTATTTCAGACAGTTGCTTCCTGGTAAAGGCCAAAGGCTAACCTTGCATAAGGACAACACCAATTCCTTTCCCTGAAGCATCACATTCCAAGACAAAGGTCTTTGTGAAATCAGGAAGGCCCAGGACTGTAGTGGTGCACATGGCCATCTTCAAGGTTTGAAAAGCTTGAGCATCTATGGGATTCCAAGTGAAAGAGTTATTTTTTAGGAGTGCAGTGAGAGGTGATGTAATCTTTCCATAATTCTGAACAAACTTGCAATAATAGCCTGTTAAGCCCAGAAATCCATGCAAGATTTTGAGAGTCTTTGGGTGAGGCTAGTCTTGCATAGCTTCAATCTTTTTAGGATCCACCCGGACATCATCCTTGCCAACCAAATGACCCAAGTACTCGACTTCTGAGGTGCCAAAAGCACATTTAGACTGTTTCAGGAAAATTTGGTGCTGGGAGAGTAGATGGAGAACTCGATCCACATGAGCAAGATGGTATGTCCAAGTTTTGCTATAGATGAGAATATCATCAAAGAAAACTAAGTTAAAATGACGGAGAAAAGAACGGAAGACANACATGATTCATGAGTATTTGGAAGGTGGAGGGGGCATTACACAAGCCAAAGGGAATGACCAAAAACTCATAGTGGCCCTCATGAGTTCTAAAGGCAGTATTGGGAATGTATGACTCTTTCATACGTATCTGGTGGTAGCCAGAATGAAGATCAAGTTTAGTAAAGAACTGGGCACCACTCAATTCATCCAAGAGTTCATCAATGACAGGAATGGGAAATTTGTCTTTAATGGTAAGTTTGTTGAGGGCACGGAAGTTAGGACACATTCTCCAAGAACCTTGTTTATTCAGGACCATGACCACAAGAGAAGAGTAGGGGCTCGTACTAGGGTGAATAATGCCTGCATTAAGGAGTTCCTAGACCATTTTCTCAATTTCATTTTTTTGGGAAAAGGGGTGACGATACAGACATATATTGGGAGGAAGGCTTCCTGGTACAAGGGGAATGGAATGATCATGAACACCACGGGAAGGAGGGAGTCCCTAGGGAGTGGAAAAGACCACTTGATGTTTAGAAAGGATGTATTGGAGGTCTTGCGGCACCAAGGGTGTCTTTATTGCTTGTATGGCATGGAGTTGGGAAATAACACCAGAATGACTTTTTTTGAGCAGCTTTTCCATGCGATGGGAACTAATGATCTCAAGTGAACCGGTGGTGATGCCTTGGAACTTATATTTTTGTCCCTCCTGGTCAAATTTCATGGTTAATTCCTTAAAATCCATGAGAATGGGACCCAAATTCCTTAGCCAGTCTGCACCCAACACAATGTCACAACCACCCATGTCGATAGAAAACATATGAGATTTCAGGTGGTAGTCACCAATTTGGAGACACACATTTTCACAACGCCCTCCACATTTCATGGAGCCACCATTGGCAATCATGATTTGGAAATTATTGACTACATGGATGCAACAATGAGTTTCTTGGGCAATGCGGTGAAGAATAAAATTATGGGTACTTCCACTATCAACCAAAATGATGACCTTCATATGCTTGATGTAACCAATTAGATTGAGGGTTTGGGGAGAAGAGAAGTCAGTGAGAGTATTAAGGGAAATGATCAGTTCTACTCCGGAAGGGTCAAAGGGAGGGGTTATGTCAATGGTTTCAGGTGACTCCGACACTAGGGGAGTTTCAACATCCTCTTCTGAAATATCCTTCGAGATGGCCATAAAAATATTTTGTTCCTTACACTTGTGGCTCAAAAAATATTTGTCATCACAATTATAACAAAGGCCTTTGAGTTGGCGTTCATCCATTTCATCCCTGGTCAATTTTTGGATCTTTAGTGGAGCGGAGGGAGTAGTGGGATTTACTAGTTTAGTGCGAGGGATAAAGGAGGGTTTCCAATTTTGAGAAGATACAACCTGTTGTGCTTATTTATTTGTTTTAGTAGCCTCCACCCAACTCTGAGGACGAGCCATGAGGACATGGGCCCAAATCTCATCCTTGAGGCCACTAATAAAACACTCTCGGAAAAAGGCATCAAACATGCCCTCTATCCGAAAAGCCAGGCGCTCAAAAGTAGCTATAAAGTCTTATACTATGCCTGATTGTTTCAACTTTGTCAAATGGCCCAAATGGTTGGTATCAGTTTCAAAGTGTTCATAAAGCTCTGCCACAAAGTGTGTCCAAGCAATATACCCTTGACGAGAAGTTTTTCTCCATTGCCACCATTGCCAACGTTCTTGATCTAGATGGAGAACACCATATTGGCGTTTGGCCAAGTCATCTGTAATGCCTTATAAAGAGAAACATTGTTCCATTTGGGTTACCCAACCAGTGGGATCCGAGCCATCAAATTTGGTCACATCCACCTGCGAAAGGCGTAGGTCACGTTGAAAGTGATGGTGCTGAAAGTTATGGGAATGAGAGGAATTTTCAGCTTCAATATGTGGAGGTGGGTCAAATAAAGGGTTATCTGTAGGGATATGTAGCTTGGTGCAAAGAATCAAAATGACAGATTCAAGATGGGTAGTCAGGTCTTTTTTGATTTCCTCCATTGAGGACTACATGGTTGTATTGATGGCAACAACATTGGCATTGAGTTGTTTCACTTCTTGTTGGGTCTCGGTGAAATTAGATTGCAAGGTATTGAAGCGAGCTTCCATGTCTTGGCTACAGGTATGGGTGATGATGACGAGGGAACCAAAATGGGGCGGGTGGGGTCAAAAAGTTTGCTAAAAAATGATATGTATGAATGTGATAAGAGTGAAGAGATGAATCCAATGGAATAGGTATGGAATAATGGTGAAACAATTTCCACCTGCGAAGTTATACTCTGGTCTGAAGAATACTGCAGTGATGAAATGCTCAAATTCTTAATCAAGAAGAAATGTGTAATGATTTGGCAACTTGAACACAGTTGCGTGACAATAGATCCTGTCTATTTTAATTTGTTTATGTTTCTGTCCCCAAGGGTTAGGTATTCAAGGGTTATACAGACAAGGGTTTTCCCTATGCTATATCTCTTTGATATACGTGTGGGGTCCAACAGTAGTACTCGGCCCAATATCTTAGGGCACTAACTAAGGATGCTAGATTGTGCCCTTAGTTGTACTACCCAACTACCCAGGTACTAGAGAGTATCTTCCCGAGTGTTGTTCTCGGTTGCACTATAGCAGTCAGGTGGCCAATCGGTTTATCTAAAGAGGGCATCAAGTAATCTAGGCCGATCCATACACAGGTGTTGTCTCATGTGCTACCACTCAAAGGGGTGCCAATAGGGGTTACAAGGGTGGCCAACAGATGTGTGCTTAAGTACCACTTGTATTTCTTTCATGTATGAATCCCTCAACCACCGATTTATGCGTGTAACGATAGATCTTTGTGGCTTAAAGATGCCGAAATACGTCTCTACCCTGGAAAAAATTTAACCCACAATTTCTGCAGAGGAAAGTGCTTTGATACCACTTGTAATATACCAGATATAAAAATTATGCAGAACATAAATAAAATGATAGAAATGGCAAAATAACAACAATATAACTGGAACAATCACCACAATAACACTGAAATGATATAAGAATAACAACAGAAATAACACTTTGATTCTGAGAGCAATGTTCACGGGCCTCTTTGAGGGGGCAACCTCCAATTGAGCAGACCTCTATTACAATAATATCCAAGCTAGGGTTTTCATACCCTCGACTCCTATTTATACTAAATATGTCTATCAAAAGAAACATCTAGAGGAAGATCCTTCTAGAAGCGGAAGCTTCTATTAGGTCTTCTTACATTTGACTTATTTTATTTTATTGCAAGGCCTTATTAATGTTTACCTTTATTACATCTGAATATATTGTTCTACCTATGTGCGGGTTAGGACCCTAACATGTACTCATAGGGGTGGGGGGACTCACTGGCCTACGGGCGATGTATATGTATATATATATATATATATTTTGTAAACACTTATGACACTTGATTATATATATATGGATATATTTCAGATCATGCATGTCTCTATGTGTTATGTTTTTATGTATGATGTTTGTTCTATGTGTTGTGACAAATGTATAATGCTTATGTATAAAATGATGTTTAATGTGATAAATGCCAATCTAATACTAGGTTAGCCATGTGATATGCTACTTGATTGAATATGTGTAAATGTGATTGAATCAAAGTTGCGATGTAGGAGTCTAACTTGCAAGTATTTGCGAAAGAGGCAAGGATCGCGAACGTGATATACATTGTTGAGTTTTAGGATGAAAATCTATGAAACTAATAGAACGCTAAGGTGAAGAATGTGGCGGTGACTAGCCTCGGAGAGGATACCAATGACAACGTCATATTCAGCTTGGTTTTTGGTGGTCGACCCCAAACATATGCCATGGGAGTGGAGCAGTACATGTGAGGGGGTATCGAGGGCCCAAGCGGCCCAAGCGACATTCTGGGTCTAGCGAAGGGCACCGTCAGCATAACCGATGTGGTAGGCTGATGGATGATGCATCTGTCATTAACATGCATGATAGATCATACATGAGGAGTGGTGGCGAAAAAGAAGACTAAAAACTATACAAATTTGTACAAATACAAATCCTAAGGTAGGATGGCTATGCTCAGGCATAAAACTTCTCTAAGTACAACCCGTTGACGGGTTCTTTGAGAGGGTAGCCTTCTAGAGAGGCCAAGATGTAGGAACCTTTAGAGAGGTAGTGTTGGACGATGTAGGGTCCATGCCATAATGACTTGAATTTCCCATGGCCGAGAGTATCGTGGGCAATATCGTAGGCTAACATGAGATCACCTTTGTTGAATGAGGGAAGCTTGACATGACAGTCGAAAGTGGCTTTGGACCATTTTTTAGCTACCTCGTTGTTTTGTAATGAAGATCGACGATCTTCATCAAGTGACTCTAAGGTTAGCAGGTGCTACTCCATTGGAGCAGTGTCAGGTAATAGCTCGATGATAGTGCATAATGTGGGGATTTCTCACTTAATATGGAGGGTGGCTTCGATCCCATGGATGAGGTGGAATGGTGTAAAACCAGTGGAAATTTTTAATGTCATGTGATAAGCCCATAAATAGAAAATAAAAATATGATTCCAGTTGGTCTTATGTTTGTTAACGGTACGTTGTCGCATGGTTTTGAGGACTTTGTTGACATCCTCGACCTGTCTGTTGGAATGAGGGTAGTATGGGGAGAAAAATGTTGAAATAATGTAACTGCAAAGAGCATTCTTATTATTATTATTGTTATTGGATTAATCCCCATTGAGGATTAATCATGTCGGTATTTGTATAAGGACCAAATCCCCTTTTGCGGATTGGTCATCGGACAATTACAAAGTGATGAATAAGAAGTCCGCCCCAGCGGTTATAATGAAAGGGACAAAATTAATTAAAGGTGGGTTTACCCACCCAGAGTGAGAGGTTAGCCCTGCCAGATGGTGACTCTTCACACGTGCTAGATTGATATAAATAAGAGGCTAGTGCCTCACTTCTTAGACACACTTCACTTGCTCATTATCTTATGAGGCAAGCTGCAATTGGAAGTTGGAGAGAGGAGAAGAAGGGTGGCGCATCTCTTGGGGAGCACTTTCTGTATTGGTTTGAGTTATCTCTTGAACATTGTATAAGCTAT
>JASDQU010360377.1:0-11800 GCA_032191745.1 Picea mariana | reverse complement strand
AATCGTTAACCTACAGTTCGAGGCACGGCGGGAGTGCTAATAGGCTGTGGCAGGGCTGCTGTCACACCTCTCCCTCAATCTTTCTGGAACTCGTGTGTGGCCCCTTTACTCCATATGTGAGTCTGGTCGGCAATCTATCGTCAGCCTGCATCATCAACCATCATGTCAGATCATGTCAACAACATATCATAAAATCAATAGCATATCATCAAAACAAAACAATATCACCGTGCATGAAACAACTCAAATAGCCCACTCCCTGACTCAATCCGGAGTCCAAGGGAGTTCCACCGATGCCTCTGCATCCTCAAGGTCTGAAACCCTGCACACTCAATGAAACTGAGTCAATAACACCTGTATACAGCAATAGTAAAACATCCTGTCATCAATCATGACGCGTCATCATCAAGGTTAAGTGGTTCATCATCATAAAAATCCATATCACTTGCGAGCAAGTGTCCTCAAAGAATAATTTTTGTCAGTGCGCCAGAGCGGGATGTTACATTTCCTACCAAGCTTCGTCTATAAACATCCTGCGTATATTTTAAATATTCACCTGCTGCAGAGGTGATCACTTTTTTATTGAACATGTCTACACCAAAGAGGCCTTCAAGATAGTACATAATTTCATTTTTGAGGTTGAAATTCTGGAAATTTCACCTCATGTGTAAAGTTGCCCAAAATATCAACAAGGACGTGCTCTCCAGGTGCCTATAAAAATGGTCTCTTCCTACACACAAAAGTATATGATCATTATTTTAAAAATAATAATCTAGATGATTTGTGTATGAGATGGACAACATGAAACAATAAAAATATGAAAAACTATCTGGGAGTCGTATTTGTTTTAATGGAATTCTGTTATCATCGACCAAAAATCTGCATGGAAGGGTCCCCATGCTGCTCACACATCTAGCTCCAAGAATTGCAACCATGTCAACCACATCATCAACCTCATCTCTGTCACCACATCTAGAGCTTTACCATTGTGTGGATGCCTGGCAGTGTGTGTCATGTCTCCTATCTAAATTAGGTGTGGAAGATGGAGAAGTAAACAATACTCTAGAAACTACATGATAGCTTGTGTCGTGACTTTGTGGCATCTCTGAAGTACCACTACTACCAACACCAGGCTGAACAGGCTCCCAAAATGTCTTTATAAAAATAAAAATGATTTTTCGTGAGATAATGTAAAAGTTAAAAAACAAACTTTCATAATTGAACATATGAGTACATTAAAAAAAACACTTTAAATTATGGTTATTACCTTATGTGTTAAGATGTGACATAAGGAGATTGATCCTTTCTAGGATGTCAAGAGTTTGATCTGGATGGTCTAACAAGCTATCAAGTTCCTTGTTCGCTTTAATGATCTTTCTTTTTATTAATACTATCGGATCAGGGGATGAATACAACCCCTCCTCATTGGCAGAATCATGATCAACATGGCCTTTCGACTACATATAATTTCAACATGAAAATCAATGTTATTTCAGTTATATAAACAAATGAAATAATTGATCGCCACACAAATAAAATTTTATAAACAAATAATAAAATTCACATAAAATGAAAGTCGAATTTGATAATCATTTACATGTTCAACGATTGGCCCTTTTCCACGACCATCCTACCAAATTATAATATAATTAGAACCCCCAAATATTTTAAAAGAATTTAACGATAAAAAAAAAATTGATTGCCACCCAAATAAAATCAACCTCAATGATCAACCTCCCACATTACTATAAAATTGGGACTATGAAGTATTTAAAACATTGTTAAAGATTAAAAAAATTATAATGCAATAAGTAGAAGTTGCTTAAAGAGGTGTTTCATAAGTACCCGCACACTATTATTCGATGTTTCTATTTGATTCAAATGGTAATCCACTAATAGTTGTTCCACATGATCTATCTTTTTTATTGCGCATAAGACTACCTGATTCTCTTTGCATCCCTCGTATATGCAATTTGGTTTCTTGTTTGTTGTCTTGAGTCGTGTGTTGTTTATAAACCCTGTGATATTGCTAGAAGCTTTATGCCTTCCATCAATATAGATAGTCACTCCCTTATTTTTATCATTGTTTATTAGTTGTATATAATTTGAGGCAAGTTCATATCTCCACATACTTCGCATGTACCAGACCAACCAAATCCAATCGTTATATTTGTAACACGGTCCCACATAGTCCATCAATTTAGTTACTGTATTGTATTTTACAATGATCTCATCCATGGAAAATATCCCCAAGCCATGCAAGGAGGATGGTGCAATGCGATATGTCCTATTGTTGATAATGAAATCAGTGTATAACAGAGGTAGTTACTTAGGTACTCATTGTTTCACCAGATTTTTATACCTAAGTGGCACCTCTTTGTCTCCTATGCTCTCATTATCATAAGAGCACAATCCTCCTTCGGCAAGAAAAAATTCCATGCTTCTATGGAATTTTCTTCTGAATTTTTCACCTCTAGTCCTTATTTGTGTATCATATCTACTAAATGTAGTCACATTTACCTCTATTTTTCCTAAGATTCCCTCACTTAAGGAAGAAATATCTGACAGGTACCTATTTGGTTGTACCTTTAGTCACATGTGCACAGGTTGTTAGTGAGTAGTCCATCCTCATCCTAGTTTCAATTTTTGAACTTTTTTTTCTATATTCAAAGTTCTAAATAATTTTTTTATATATTTAGTTTTGGATGCACAATTAGAGGGTGAAATTACCTAAATTGGTAGGGGAACTCATGCATGTGGATTCCAACTTAGTAAAGGTTATGAATCTCTAGGTGGGCTTCACTTAGAGAATGGTGAGAGGAAGAACATAATTCCACCTAGAGCTTGAAGACACATATGGGAGATTTTGTGGATGCCCTCAATTAGGAATATTACCATGTGAGGAGCTACAGGGACCAATACACCAAATGGTTGTAGCTGCAATGGGTTCAGGATAAAACTATGAGACTATACTAAGACCTTCCATACCTTTACTACAAACTTAAGAAACTAACCAGCATAGAGTTCTAAAATACCACAATGGTATACACAAGTATATACATACTAAGATG
This sequence comes from Picea mariana, assembly GCA_032191745.1. Taxonomy (NCBI): domain Eukaryota; kingdom Viridiplantae; phylum Streptophyta; class Pinopsida; order Pinales; family Pinaceae; genus Picea; species Picea mariana. Next base: position 8,729 of record JASDQU010360377.1, on the reverse strand, counting down.
GAGTTCTTGGAGATATCATGCAAGGGAGAAACCTATAGATATGTGGTTAAATTAAGAAGAAGTTCTAGCTAAAGGTTAAAGAAGAGTTTGGCCTTAAAACAAATCACAACCACCTATAACATGAAATCAACAACTTGATCACTCATTTTGCGTCATTTTTCATAGTATATTTGTCCATTTTCAGTGCACAAAGGCCTTGAACATTATAAAGGAATCCATGGTCCATGACTTGGCACAACCAAGAGAAAAAAGTGCCAAAGGGGAAGATGAAACCTTGGGGCTATGAGAGATAAAACCTCTTCAAAAACCCCTTCAAATTCATCAAGCACATAGAATTCCCAAATAACCACTTTCAATCTCAAGATGAAGATTCCCACAATGTGTTTTTGGACATGAAATGTAAGCACACACTTAACATGGAAACGATCAAATTAACCTTCAAAACACAACATATTAGAAAATTTTGGGGTTCTATTAGAATATCCTACCCCCCCACCCAATATTGTAGCATGTTTCTGGTGAAGGATTGGTTGGTTTGGAGTCACAAGACCACAATAGATGCAAAGAAGAATATTTAAAAAACATAGAAGTGGGTCTCCCATCCTCTATTCCTTCTGAAATGGCATATGGAATTCAACGCCCAGATATCTCACCTCATCCTTGTTCTAGTATGGGTTGGACTACTTTGAACTTATCGCCCTAAAACTAGTTCTATTGTTGGCTTAGGAAAGAGGATTTATTCAAATTCATATTTTTGGAGGTTCACTACTAGTGATTCAATTGATGAAAGGATAATTCATCTTCATTAACTTCATTATACAACCTTTTTTCATTGACATTTAGAATTTTCAAGCATCCTTCACTCATATATCTTTTTCTCACGTTTATAGGGACATAAACAAGGAACATGACAAATTATTTGAGGAAGGAGTGGCACTAGAAAAAGGAACATGGGAAATCCTTAAATCTTCTTCAGGACACTCCTCTACTTATATTCATGAACCCTAGTTTTGATGTTTTCACTTATTCTAAAGTAATATAACTATGAATCTTTATGACTCTTTATGACAAGAATTGATGTTTCTTTCAATGCTTATTTTTATTGTATGAAATTCTTGAATAAGGAAAATAGATTGACGATAGAAGTTGGATGTTTTTTGAAAGTATAAAACAATGAAATATTTTTTTTAATGTTTTTTATACTTAAAAAAAAACAACTATAAAAGGATTCTCAAGCCTTTTGTATCAATCCCTTCGAGGAATAATTGAATGTTGCTACTTTATTAGACACAGACTCAATACTAAGGCCAACTAAGGAGAAAAAAACAACACAAACTAATTAATCTAGGATTCAAGCATGCAAACAAACCTTCTCACAAATAAGTTCTAGTTGGTGATGGAATCCAACATTGCAGGATCAATGCGTGAAGGGAATGAGTTTTGGTGGGTCGAAAATTTACGTTGACATCTTGCTTAATGAACTAATGCCCTGGTGCAAGTTACCTCATCAAGAAGTGGGTAACCCTCCAAGGATTCCGATTGAGTCTAGCCAATGTCGATCCCAGGTACAACACCACCTTCCCTGTGTTGTCACCTTGGGTAAAAAGTCTAAAAGATTATGGCCTCTATGTTACCACATAATATACCAAAGAAGAGGGGGGGCAGTCGACATTCGACTCCAAGACCAACAAAGCAGGGTTTATTACTCTGTTTTCCCCAATGTGACCTCATGCTTGACCCTTGTGTCAGAAGGGATTCCCAAAGTCAGTGATATAACAAATGGATTTCACTCTCTAACTCAAAGCTTTATGTTTTTTTATAATATTTGGAAACTTATTTTCAAAATCCTATTAAAAAGATCTACACCTAAGTTAAGATGGGTTTGAAGAGCCCTAGAGAAGTTTCTAGATAAGTTTTAATTAACGCTTGATTTTAGGCTGTTGTTACTCAAAGGAGTGGTCATGAAACTAATGGTGTTTTGACTCAACTCTTTAAACCCTGCAAGAGGAAAATGAAATGCAAGAATTTCAACTTCGATGAAAACTATCTATGGGAAGGATCATGAGGTTTTAAGCAAAGAAATAATTTCTTGATAGATTACTATGTGTGCACTACTAATGAAAAAAAGTATGAGCTAATTATCTAGATAAATGGAAGCAAAATGACCCAAATTTTTAAAATACCATGAAAATGTCATAGATCACTTAGTACACCTATACAACATTGAATCAAATGTCATCATTTCTAACATAGTAAACTTTTATGGTTATAGAGACCACCATAAACATCTTAAATAATCATAAGGATTGGCCTAAAAAACAAAGTTCTTAGAATCAGACAAAACCAATGCCATTGCATCCGGCTCATTGCGTTGTTTTTGACCATATAATTGATTTTGCAAATGGACACCATATGTGAAAGTTATCACGTTCTAATCGATTTCCCAAATAAGAAAAAAGTCAAACTGGTCAAAGTCAACAAGCCATACTACTTATGTCAGGAGTACGACATGTGACGTCAACATGATGTCATGATGATGTCAATAAGACATGTGGAAACACCAGGAGGTGACATGTGTCACTCAGTTTTGGCATTTTCGGGATGAGTTGGACTAGCACATAATTGACATGTAGCAGTGTATAGATGACATGTGGTAGTCTATACGTGACGTGGTCCAATGACAGAATGACACATGGAAGTACAAGTGACAAGTGGTTGTATGGATGCTAAAATGGAAGGGTGACTAGGATGTATGGATGTTGATGTGGCAAGGTGACTGGGCTGTATGAAAGCTGATGTTGCAATTGACTGGGTAGGTGACCTGGCAGTATGGACACTGATGTGGCATGACACATGGTTGTACGACAGTGATGTGGCATGATGAATGTGCGCTAACTGGGTGTTGATTGGATCGTACAATCCAATCACAGTGTGACACATGGCCCAATCAGAGGGTGCCACATGGAACCTTCGATTTTTCCAATATTGGTTTGGTAAATATTTTTTTTCCTCCTCAATTAGGCTTGAACCCCCGACCTCGGCATCACCAATGGACTTACCACATGTGTTGGCCACTTGGGCGAATTTAGTGCTTGTGCAAAAAATGGCGGGTTATTGTATTAAATCGCAGCTGGCGTAAGTTTAGGGCTAAGCCCCAGTTGGTGGGGGCCAACACAAGGCCATATGGCACGCCACGTGACCAGAGCTACAGACTGGGAGCCAAAGGTGGGGTGCGAAGGTTAAGGACCAAGGCACATGGCCCTGCATATGACCAACACAACGAATACCAAGGGGCTAAAGACCAGGGCGCGCCCAGCCCGAGGCCATATGGTAGTGCCCATATGACCAGGAGCTCGGGTAAAAGGGGTTGCGCCCAAAATTTTTTCCAAATTTGGGTTTTTACACTTTATATTATGATTTTGATTGATTTTCAGCTTGATTTTGAAGGATTTTAGCCATTATTGGAGGATTCGGAGCCTGATTTGAGGCCATATCTTGGGGGGGAAAGGAGTAGGACCCCAACTCCACACATATAAGAATCAAAGGTTTTTTGATAGTCAAACAAGTTCATAATATGAGAAATGTTGAATATTTTGAAAGCCAAAGCCATTTTTATGCAGGGAAGCCATTGAGGAGGGAAACTTTGCAGTCCAATTCCGGGAGCTACGCTCAACCTTTCTCAGTGCCGTCAGTTGTGTTTGATTCTTGAGGTTGAGAATAACACATTGAGACCAGTTTTTAATCCTTTTGACACTTTTATAATGTACTTTTCAAGCAGTTAATAGAAATAAGAAAACGTCACCCACCGAAACAAAGGCCCAAAGACATAGGCAATATTGTCAAACTCCATTAACAAATTTGTTGTTATGGTTTGTTGTTCTTTGCGCTTATACTATGATATGCATTTCCTTATGATGGATTCTATAATATCTTATTAATTTCTTCTTCTTCGCTTGATTCCTAATTTGTAATTGAACACATTCTTATAACTTAACTAAGTCTTTTAAAGGTCATTTTCGGATCAATGATCACAGAGGCTTCATAAAGGTTTTTTTTAAATCATGAACCCACATGTTGAGAATCAATGTGCTCATGTCAAACACCGAAAATAACAATGTTATAATAAATAAAAAATGATACAAATCCTTGTTTCATAAGAGGAATGTCACATAAGGATTTCAAATTTTTATGTTCTCTGAAAATTCTTAACCTTGCCAATACATGGGGAAAGGTATTTCTTTGCATCTTGTAAGACCTCTTAAGCCACTCAACCACCATTTATACTTCCATATACACATGAACATTAAGAAATATTCTCTAATGCCAACCTCAATGGTTGACAATAGATCATGAAGCTTTGCTCAATTTCTGGTAACTCTTCCATGCCCAATCTTGAAACAAAAACTAAATTTGTCATTCAAGGATATAATAGCCTCATTTCCACAGGGTACATGATTACCTTGACTCACTCCATCCAAAAAGGGACAAATTTTTTAATTACCTTGACTCACTCCATCCAAAAAGGACAAATGGGACAAGCCCTTATTCAAAGGCCACGATTACATGGTCGGATTAATGTTGAATGGAAAAGACTCAAGACCTAATAACACTTATAAAATTGTAGGATAAAGTGAAACAATATTGATTCTATGGATAATGGTGACATTGGATAAGGGTGACAGTGAGTTTGTGTAAAAATTTAGGGCCAAAACGCCCTTTGGTTGGGGGGGGGTGCGATGATGAGTCCAAAATATGGTGCACTTTTGACAACATTCTTAAGCATAAAAATGTGTTTTATTTTGTGCTACATATGGAATTATATGGTCTATTACCCACCATTTTGGTATAGGGTAACAAACCTAGTGAATTCATTCATTAGCCTTTGGATTTTTGAAATATGTGACAAATAAGCTCAATAAACTCTTTGATTTAACACTAGAAATCAAGTCAAGAAGAACTCCAAACCAACAAAAAGAATGATGCGGAATGAAGATGAACAATGAGATAAAAAAATTCCAAATTGATGAAGTGAAATGTGTGAGATAAATGGAGGGTGGGTACCTCATTAAATAGCAATGGGAGGGGTCTAGGTTTACTTCTAGAGTTTATTTATTTATTTATTGTTTTAAATTTTTTGGGGGGTTTTGGTGAGCCCATGCCCTTCTCATACAACAATGTACTAAACAATTCAGACCAATAAAAAAAGGTTGTATCCTTCAATGTTATCATCGGGTGGTTGAATCAATGGAGGGCCATTTTCGATCCTTAGCTCATATAACACAAGGTCCCAAAGTTTGTGTGACCCAAGCATTGGTTTCATAGTTTAATGGTGTCATTTCTATTGGAAACCATTGCAGAGAGTACACTTCATTTTTTTTCACCTTTTATTCCAGAGTTGAAAGATTGTAACTGAGTATCACCCTGAAACATGATGCAAGCCGTTAAAAAAAGGAAGTAGAAGGAGATAACATTGGTGTTTGACTTTATTTTGTTTTATAGAAATATTACAACAATATGCTACACCATTCTGAGGAAGTCTACTTCTTTTAGATAAAGGGGCCTATCATGCCACCTCCATGTAATAGGATAAATTAGTTGACAATGTTTACTAATAGTACTATAGTTTCAGGTTGTCTTATGCTGATCACATTGAAATATTATGTCTCACATGGTCATTTCCTTTGTTCTTTACTAACACTTCTCTTGACTAATGCCCCCCCACACCTCATCCATTCTCAGAGCCTAAATATTAGTGATCATTGGTGTAGTGCAAGGAGGAATGCATGTAGATGAGGAAACTATAAGAGGGATCACTAGTGTAGTGCAAGGAGGAATGTAACTCATTATGGGGCCTTGGTGACCCAATGTGAAAGAGGATATCATAGACATCAAACGTGTGATTCAAAATTGGTATATCGTAGACATCAAATTGGCGATTCTTGAGATTTTATATTTTTACTCTCTCTTTCAAATCCTTTAATGCATCACCAATACTACATAAAGGATTTGCATTCATTATTTCCAATGATTGAAATGCTTTTGCATATGAAGAGGATAACTTCATATCATAAGTAGGATCCATTTCCATGTCATTATAAGGGACTATCAATGGCTTAGAAAAACTTTCACTAAATGTAGTACCTTTCATAAAATCCCCCCCCTCTCTATTAATATCTCTAGGAATAATATCATTCTACAAATAAAAAGGAACACCATCTACTAAGGATTGGTTTGTTGCATTTAGATTTTCATTTTTTTAATTTAATTTGGAGTATATTGAGAATTTGGTAGTGTATGATTATTATCCACTTAAGAGGAAATTTCATTAGATTCAATTGAGTGGTGATATCCTCTACAAGGATCTTCATTGATTTCATTAGTTTTAATAAGTTCATGTTGTTGCATCTCTCAAATTTGTTGAAAATGAAATCTTATGGTGGTGATAGTCTACCCATCAGAGAGAATAAGCACAATGGTCCATCACCATGAGGGAAGAATTTCATACAAACTTGAAAGATAACTTCTATCCCATGGGACATCTTGATGATGCATACATACAATGATAGAGATTGTACTTAAATAAAGGCTAGTTTATTCTAAATTACTTCATTGCAAAGTACCACCAAACATTGATTAAGGTGAATGATAAAATCTCTAAATGCTTGAGGGTTCTCAAAATCAATGCATTCTTGCACTAGTACCTTATGGAAGAAATGGAATTCCTAACTATGAAAAATTTGGGTGATGCTTATTGCAGTGAATTTGGAAGGGAAGTTCAAGAGATGTAGTGGACCCAACAAATAGTGCAAATCCAAAGGGTGGAAATCATAGTCCCATTCAGAAAATATCCACTTGATCTGTTGCATTTATGCTCAACACCCTATTGTGATTTTTCATGAAGAATTATTTTGTGACCATCCGTTTTGGTGAAATTATACAGTTTGATCTACTCACAATCATCTCAACTCAAAAAAATTATCTTCATTATAAATGTGAAGTGAAAGGCAGAGATTCAACACCCTATTGTGATTTTTCGTGAAGAATTATTTTATGACCATCTGGTTTGGTGAAATTATACAGTTTGAGCCACGCAAAATCATCTCAACTCATACAACTTCTCGTCATTAAAAATGTGAAGTGAAGGGTAGAGATTGGTCAATAGGGTTTCTTTGTCACAAGTTATATATCCAAATGCATACGATGCTCTCATTGCAGAGAGATACACATGAAGTTCTAAGTTTGGTCAAAGATTTATCTTTCCTCTTGTTTGGACATTCACACGAAGACATAGCATCAATGAAATAGATATAGAATTTCAGGTTGTGTTACAGTAAGATGTCAACTATTCTCCATTGACAAGAGAATTCAAATATACAATAAAAATCTAAAATAAAACTGTACACAAAGTCAAATGCATAGGTATTCACCATTCTTGGTGCCCTCGCAATCTATCTCTATGCCCTTGCAATCTATCTTCATTCCATTATAGTGTATCTCCCCTTCATTCCCTCACAGTCTATCTTGCTTCCATGCCCTCGTATTCTATCCCCCCACCCTTGAAATCTATCTCTGTGCCCTCGGCTCACCCTCGCAGTCTATCTCGGTTTGCAGTCTATCTTTGTTCCCTCAAATCACCCTCACAGTCTATCTCCCCTCCATTCCCTCGTAGTATATATCCTCATCCTCGCAGTCTATAGTCACTGTGCCCAATGATATCAGTACTGGGTTTTGTTTTTGTTGTCTTTTATTTTAATTTGGGATATGTTAATATATCTTATATAATTTATATTTGGTATATTTTTATGTGTTTATTTATTATTTTGGTTTATGATATGTTATATATATATATATATATATATTATTTATATATATTATATAAACATGATATGTTACATATTATATAATTAAATATTATATTATATGATGATGATGATGATGATGATGAGGACGACGTCAATAATGACAAGGATCATGATGATGAGGATGTTGTGTAATGGGTTAATGTCATAGTCAATGTGTTTAGGATCATAGTGGTTAGAGGTTATAATGTTTGTGGTCAAAATGCATTAAGGGAAGATGGTGACGCCGACACCGACGAAGATGACGACGACGACGATGATGCTGCTGATGATGATGAGGATGATGTTGATGATGGCGATGATGACAATGATGATAATGATGAGGAGGAGGAAAGTATTGTTTCTAGTGGTTCTTGATTCTATAAATCAATGCATTTTTTTAGTTTTTTGAGATCCCATTGGCACCCTTATAAAAACCATATGGCGTTATGTAATCCACTGCCAACTATGGAACCATCTAATGATATTTTTGTTTCTTGTGACCAACCGGTGGAGTGAAAGGATATTCAAAAATATATACTATATTAGAGGGTGAGGGTTGAATGTCCTTGAATATGGTATCATTCCTTCTGATCCATATAATACCCCATAGAATCTGTAGGGGAAGGGGAATCAATTGTTTTTGGGTTCCTCTATTTTTAAACCATTCCTTCCAAGCCTATTCCAACAAATCTATTTCTTATTATCCACTAAAATACAAGGTATTTACAACACCATGTACTTGACAAGTGAAATTCTTGTGGAGAAACGCGTGATTGGTTGTCTTAGAATTTTATCTAGATAAATATTTGTATTTTTTCCACAATAATCTTTCCAACATCAATTGGTGCGTATTTTTTCTTAAGGTTAGGGAATGTAATTCAAGCCCTT
>JASDQU010360375.1:0-11588 GCA_032191745.1 Picea mariana | reverse complement strand
AGTATATTGTAATTTCATTGTAAATCTGGACCGTTCATTATAAGGTAACAGATCTAACAGTAGAGATTATGTTAGGGTTTTTGCCCTAGAAGGCAACCCTCTTTTATGAGGGAAATGTATTGCGGCTATCGTTGATGGTGAATATTGTATTCTGAGAGAGGAGACTGTGAGAGAAAGAAGAGGAAGTTACAACGGGTTTTGTTGTAGGTTGTATCCCTTCATTTGCTGGATAATAATAAAGGAAGGACCTAGCAATTTCTCTGGTGGACGTAGCCCACACTGGGTGAACCACGTAGATCTGTGTCTCTCTTGTATTGTGTGTCTTCTGTCTTTTGTTTCTGCATTTGTTTTATTTTATTGCTCCACGGTCCTGTTTTTCTAACAGTTTATACTATCTTTTTCTAAGACAGTGACTTGGATATATGTTCCAAGTGTAACTTTGGTTTAGACTCATCCAAACTAGAAAACAATTCTATGTTTCCTGTCATGTGGTTATTGCAGCCTCAATCTAAGTACCATATGTCACATGGACATGCTTGAGAAACTTTGTATTCAACTGGTGACACTATATTAGGCATTTCTACTGTGCTAGGCACAACTACAACGCGCTCCATAAACATAGGGCGAGTTTGGTTATTTGCGGTGTGTGACTGATTTTGACATTATTTTTTCTGATTGTATTGTCTCTTTCTGCACTCATATGCATAATGTCCATACTTTTTACAGTAATGGCATTGAATCTTTGATTTTTCAATTCTTTGACAACTTGACTGGCTGGTACTTGGGTTTTGACCTCTTCCACCAGTATTTCCATCATTGCTACTGCATCCACTTATGTCATAACTTCTTCCTCTACCTCTAGAGTTAGCTCTCCCCCTTCCTCTTCCACAACTTATAGATGATTGGAAAATGCATTCTCTAATGACATACTTGATCTATTCAATCTATGTTCATGATTGATGAGGGAAGCTTGCAGTTCATCTAGAATGAACTGACTCAAGTCTTTGTTCTCTTCTAGAGTCACAACAAGGGTATCAAATTTAGGAGGAAGACTCATAAGTACCTTCTCAACAACTTTTTGTCTTCTGTGGTCTCACCATGAGACATAATTTGATTTATTAGTCCAATGACATGGGTGTAGAATGAATCTATTGTGTCCGAGTCTTTCATTGACATAGTTTCAAAATCTCTTCTAAGAATTTGCAGTTTTGTAGTCTTTACTTTGTCCATACCCTAATAAGAGGTTTGTAATATGTCCCATGCTTCATTGGCTTACTTTGTTGATGCAACTCTTGGAAGTGTGCTCCCATACATGGCTTGATGTATGTAAAACAACACATTTTCATTCTTCTTTCTTTGATCTTTCAAGTCATCTTTCTCAACTTTTGTGAGGGCATTATATGTTGCCTAATCTACTGGTTCTACATAGCCATTCTTGACTATTTCCCATACATCTTGACCTCGGAACAAAGCCTTCATGGTCAAGGACTGCATTTCATAATTATTTCCTGTAAAAGTGGGAGGTTGTAGATTTGAGGTAGAAGCCATATTTTATTTTCAACAGAGTTTATGCTCTGACAAACTTGTTCTAATAGAACCTTCTCTGATACCAAATCTCGGGATCGACTACGATGGTCAATGGTGTGCGCAGTCTACTCTGCGCAACGCAGTTTCAAATACTGTGCACCAAACATGCTACATGATGAAGTTCTGAAGACCACTGCGCAGTACACAGACTGCACAGTGCTATGCTTAACACATAAACTCATAAATAAGACAGAAACTCGTCAATACACAAATGATTGATATTAATGAACTTTGACAGTGTGTGCAAATACAAAATATCAAGTATTTCTCTTCATCATCATCTCCTTAACTAAGAGACTCATACTTAAAGCCTCAACAATAAATATTGTCATTAATTTGATTGACTCTTCAACCACTTAACTCAACCCTAGAAGATAGAGATCAACCGTGTGGGTGACATTTCGGTTGAGGATAAACCACTGACAAGACAAATCAGCTGAGACGTAACGATCTCACCTACTTATAAAACATCTCACCTACTTATAATTACAATTTCCAACATCTACTACAAAATTGCAATATGTATAACACACTTATCACGCCAGTGGCGGCATGTGGGTGGAAATTGGAATTGATCCCCACCGGTAATTAATTAATAAAAATACACCACCAAAACACAAAATGGTTGCTGCAAATATCAATGTGTCTTCGTAATTATGCAGGAGTTTTCTATAAAGTTGCATCATCCGGTTTGTAGATGTCGGATTGAAATTTTCGATCGAAAGAAAGACAGAGAAAAAGGGAGAGAGCATGTGCTGTGAACAATCCTCCTTTATCCCCAATTCGCTTCATAGTTCGAGCTGCCATTGTCTATGGAGACTCCTCTATTGTCTACAATACTAGTTATTTCACATGGTTTCACAGCAGCCAATGCTGTCGCAGGCTCAGTTCTGCTCGCAGTATCTCACCTGAGGATGTCGTAAATATAGAAATCCTTCATAGGATTTGATCATTATTTTAGAATTTTATAACCCATCAGAGCAGAATAGTTTGAAATCTTGATCTTACTAGTTGTGGTTACATGTAGGGTTCTATGGCGGCTCTGGGATCTATGTAGAGAGAAACCAACCCTATAATGTCTTCTTGGGAATTTTATTATTCTTTGATTTAATTAAAAGAGGAAACCCAGCAGAGCAGAGTAGTAGAAAATCTTGATGTTAGGGTTACATGTAGGGTTTTATGGTGGCTCTGGGATCTGTGTGGAGAGAGACGAACCTTATAATGTCAAAATATTCTTGTAGGAGATGTGGAGGAAGTATATTGATTATTCACTAAATTTACGTAATTGAGCTCAACAGGAGGATATGAATAACAGAAGACAGTTTTCTGTAGGGATGATAATTTTCATTGGAATTTTATTATTCTTTAACTAAAAGAGGAAACCTAACAGAGGATAATAACATGGAATCGTGATCTTATTAGCAGCGGCTGCATGCGGGGCTCTGTGGTGACCCCTGGGATGATCTGTGCAGAAAGAGATGAGCTCTATAATGTCAGAACATTCTTAGCAGGAGATATGAGGAAGTATATTGAATATTCACGTCATTGGATTACTTCGATGATATAAATAACAGTTTTTGGTTAGAATGATCTAATTTAAATGCTTTGATTATTTTCACTCTTAATTGTGGTTAGGATAATTGACTGATATTTGTTGTCGCTCTACTCAGTGCGCTGCTTACTAATAGTTCACTCCATGGTTGAATTTCGTTGGTGATTTTTTTTTTTCAATTAATTTTACAAGTTTGAGTAAACAGGTGTAACCATATGGGTTAAAAAGTTCACAAACTCATATTTGAATTAAAAATTGCGCAAACTCATATTTTTGTTGGTTAATTGTTGTTAGAGATACAATGTTCTTTTTTGGTTTTCATTGTAGTCATTTTTACCCGATGTAAAAAAAAAGAATGTGCCCGTTATTTATTTAACCAACTGTCATGTATATCAGATCAAGGTATACAAAATTGTGACCAGATTGGATGAATAATGAATAATATAAAGGAGACTTCGAAAGATCTCGATAAGATCAATTACCATGTTTGCATACAGATGTGATATTGCGGTCAAGATTGGAGGAATAATATAAAGGACAATTTGAAAGATATCGAGAATATCAAATACCATCTTTGCTTGCATAGAGATGTGATATTGCGGTCAACAAACATGAGTGTTTGGCGAATAAAGTACAAATTGGCATGCTTACATAGAGATGTGACTATGTCTTTCAAATACATGAAGACAAATACAGAACAAATTTCCATGCTTCCATGGACATGTGCAATTTCATACTGCTTCAACATAATTTTTTATTTTTTTTTAAATTATGGTGAATCTCATTCATAGATTACACCTCATGAACGGTTGTTAATTTGACTTGAATCAGTGATTTGATGGTGAATCTATTCATAGATTATGAACTCATGGGCTGTTGTTAATTTGATTGGAACCAGTAACATTATTGTTTAATTTGATTGGAATCAGTAGCATTATTGTTTTTTTTACCAGTGTAATTGGTTGTAGGCTAAACATTTTATTAATATTGATTCAATATTTTTTTAATAAGTTGAATCTATTTATAAGTTGAATCTATTTATACATTTTAATTTACAATTTAAACAATACAAAATTGTGATTTAATTTAAATTTATATGATGATAAAAAAAACAAAAACATCTTTAAATTACTTTTTATAATTATTAAACCAAAATTTATACAAATAATAACATATAAAGTACTCTATCAAAATCATGAAAGATCAAACACACTTTAGAAACATATAGACGCTAGTAATGGATCCTCTTAGAAGAATTGAAGAGAGATTATTTCCTAGAATTGTGCTACAATGTGATCAGGTTTTTATAGGCAATTCATGTTGTCAATCTTTTCCAAATAATAATTGTTACAAAGAACAACTTTTCTTTATGGATGCAAGCGTAGCTGGTACTAAGCATGATTGATTATCTTTACAAAATTAAATATGTAACACATCAGTATTAGGTAAGTGTGAATATGCACATTAAACAACTAAAATGGTGTACATTAATTGTTGTTATAGGTTTTTCAATAAATATCAAGTGAGCAATATAATATAGATAGAGATGTTGAACCTTTCCCGCGAAGAGTGAGTGATGCAGAGATTGTTAGACCTCTGTCATAAAAATTAACCAAGGCAAACAGTCTAGATTATCTATATTTCTGATAATTCAATATAGGCATCAACCATATCTGAGATTAATCAAAGAGTAAAACTCAACAGCGTTTTGTTGAAATCATGACATCATTCTCCATCTACTAACGCAATGATTGGACATCTATATAAATCCAAAAAATACACCAATTCCAATATCATTCTCCATCTACTAACGCAATGATTGGACATCCATATAAATCCAAAAAATACACCAATTCCAATATATAAACGATGATGCATTAAATTTAATAATTCACAATTCACCGCTGACGAGTTGACACTGAAAACAAAAAAACCGCGAACACAGTTTATACACAAAAATTTAAACCATATAAAAACCACTGCTAACTACTGGTTAAATAGCCAATTCCCTACACAATCTTCTTCATCCATTGTATTGTGAAACTCTCCCAAATTAGTAGGCATCCACAATAAATCGGAGTTATCGCAATAGGGATTAACATTCTTTTTCATATAACTTTTAATGGAAATCGTTGGAGACTTCACTGCCCTCTACCAGTGAATCAGGGTAAACCTATGACCTCTCCAAATCAAGAGAGATATCTTATGTAATATGTTATAACATATTACAATGTAATATGTTATAACATATTAGAATATAATATGTTATAATGACTTAAATTGATATTCTATTATTAATTTATATAAATCATGAAAATTTATATAAATGTATAAGCAATTTATTTTAATTTATATAAATCTTATTATTAGTTTTTATTAAAGCAGAAACTATAGTGATGAGTTAATTGTTAATTTTATTTTAATTTTGAAACAAAAATTTACTATTATATGATAAAATTTTTATTAAAATATTATATAGGAGACTAAAGATAATATTAGAGAAAATATGTTACCACTTCACCCTAGTAATAATATTAAGAAAAACATTATTAATTTATATAAACTTCATTATTATTCTATATAAACCATGAAAACTTATATAAATGCACAAGCAATCTATTTTAATTTATATAAGCCTTATTATTAATATCTGTCAAAGGAGAGACTATAGTGATCACTTATGTGTCAAGTTGACCTTAATTTTGAAACAAAAAATTGCCAATCTATGATAAAAAAAAAAAAATTATTAAAATGTTTTTTTTGTTTAAATTGAAAAGTATTTTTTTTTTTTTTAATTTGCATTGTATATTTGTGACTAATTACCTCTCACTATTAAAAAAAACATATTTTTCAATAATTACCACTTATTTTAATTTTACCATTGCAAAGCCAAATGGTAATGGTGAATTAATGTCCACCATAAATAATAGGATCTAGTATATTACCATGCCACAAGCCACAAACAGGAAGGACTTCGATGGTAAATTAACCTCCTTAGGTCCAGGATCCAAGAAAAACACTACAAAAATTCAATAGAACGATCAGAGAGCGAGTCGTGCAATTTGTGAGTTTCCATGGTCGCCTAAAATAGCAATTTTCATCATAGTATGTGGTTTCCAACATCTTTCACTAACTAGAATTTGGTTTTAAATTGCATGGAAAATCTTTGATACTATTGTTGTTATTTGTGGGTGTGCATTGCAAAATAGAATTTGGTTGTATGTTGCATGGGAAATCATTGAGACTTGTTAGTGTTCTTAATGCTTTGAACAAATAGAATTTGGTTTTATATTTATGAGGTTGTTGGTGCAATCCATGAGACAAATTTGTTGGTTTGATAAGTTAGGAAATGTTGGCTATTGAAAAGTGATAAGGGCAAGTAGATTTTATTCGTAAGGTGTGTAATATGTAGGCCTAATTTGTAGCTAGAGGTGCCTAGTGCTATAGGTACTCTTGAAGGGTTGTATCTTAGCTTGCTCCTTGAAGGCCTACATTGTAGCCAATTTGGCATTCTCTTTGGGATTTGTTGTATATAATTCGGAATTCCTAGTGCTATAGGTACCCTTGAAGGGTTGCATCTTAGCTTGCTCCTTGAAGGCATGCATTGTAGCCAATTTGGCATTCTCTTTCAGATTTGTTGCATATAATTCTTGTTTCCAAATGGTCCTCCATATGCATAAGGCTACCAATACCGTGGATGTCATCGATAGTCAAGGGCATCGAGCTACTATACAGTAATTATGGGTAGCTTTTTATCTATGGAAATCTCTGAAAGTGTGATTGGTGTTCCTCACCAGATCGTATTAGAATATTGTTGAGAATCAAACCAAAATTTTGTCAAGTTGGTCCTAGACTTGTCTCAAATTCACTGTTTCCATGTTTTTCTTTAATGGATCTATGATAGTGTTAGGGTGTGTCCACATGTTTTATGGTCTTTCAAGGTGTTTTTTTTGGTTTTTTGTTTGCATGTGTATAAATATTGTTTAAAAAACATCTACTAAATAGTTTCATTTCCATATGTTATATCTTGGAAATTACTAAAAGATAAATATACATATTTTAGTTAAATATATATAAATATTTTTATTTATATTATGTATATATTTTTATTTTTATGTTTTCCTCGATATGTGTAAACATTGTTTAAAAACATGGATTAAATGGTTCTATTTCCTAAGTTATAGCATGACTATTATTAAAAGATATGCATGAATATTTTATTGAAGAATATATAAATATATTTGAATTTTTATTTATTTTGTGTATAAATATTTTAAAGATTCCACTATACTGAAAATGGGAAATTAATAGTTATTGTCATTTTATAGGTTTGATGGGAATTAATGTTTAGTGTATAAGCCTGATAGGAAATCAATTACTATATAAGCCCGATGGTAAGTTGACGTTGGTCAAGAGAGAACGAGGAACAGTGCGTTGTATAAGATTGATGGTGAATTAATGAACACCATAAATAATAGGATGTGGCATATCACTTTCCTACAATATGGCATATCGATCAATGAGAATTGACAAGCCCACCACAATCGACAAGCTCGATAAACCCGATGGTCAAATAACCTTGGTCGATCTAGTGTGGAGGAATAACACTTAGCCTCAATCCAATAGAATAGTCAACAAGTGGGAAGCCATGCCAAGAAAAACATTCTACACTAGGGTTTTACATGTGGCCTTTTGTTTCTCTATCAGAGGTGGTTTTGTTACTCTCTAGTCACATTTTCTATTCTCCCACAGTTATTGTTTAGTGGGTTAAAATGGCATGGTTTTACATTTTTTATTCTCCTAGAGTTATCGTTTACTATTAAAATGACATTGTCTATGCTCCAATGTACTTTCTATTTTCTTGGTTGTATAATACATGTAACGAGTTATGTTATTGTTTGACTAAATTCATGGGCTAAATCTTGCTAGGTTCAACATTCCATGTATCATGGTTATGGATTTCACTATATTCCAGGTATGGTTACGACTTGTTGGAATTTATGTCAAGTGTGAAAGAATAGCACTACATTGTTGGAATTTTTGTTCTAATGAAAAATTAATAATTGTTGATGGAATTTATGTGTAGTGTGCATGTAGAGAAATTCATTGTATAAGCCAAATGGTAAATTAATTATGTTATGTTTGCATTGTTTATTCTCTTAGAGAGTTATCATTCAATGTTAAAATATCACAAGTTACGCTCCCATGTACATTGGTAAGTCCTTATGTTAGTTTGTGGTGACATTTTTTATTCTCCCAGTGTTATCATTTAGTGTTAAAATGATGTGGGTTGTGCTTCAATGTACTTTATCTATTCTTGGTGGTATAGTGTGTATAACTGGTTCTATTGTTCTCTCCTTGGATTCATGAGGTGACTATGCTTATGGGTTGTTAAAATTTATGTCAAGTGGGCAAGCACAACACTAGATTTTTTATTCTTCTAGAATTGTCGTTTAGTGTTAAAATTGGGTGGGTTATGCTTCAATGTACATTGGTAAGTGGTTCTGTTACTACCTGGTCAGATGTTCGATTCCCATGGAGTTATGATTTAGTGTTAAATTAGTGTAAGTTGTGCTCCAATGTATATTGTTGTGCATGAGATAATGGAGTTTGTTTTTATATTTATGAAGTTACATTTGGATTTGTCTCAACTTAACATTTTTAGCTACCACTTTATTTAAAGTTATGAATTTTAACGAGACTGCTTTAGAGGTTAATCACGAGTTCTCATGTTTTGTAAATTCTTGGATATATAATCCATGTAACTCATTTTGTTACTCTCTCACTACATTTTCGGCTCTCCTAGATTTATTGTTAAGTGTTAAAATTATATGGGTTGGGATCCAATGTACATTGGAAGGTGTGCCAACGAGGCGATTTAATGTAAGAATGTAAATATTGAATTAATTTGAAATAAAAGTTTTAGGTTGAATTAAGTGATTCTAGGTTTGATAGATGTCATGGTAAATATTTATATTTGGTTTTATATTTATAAGGTTGTTGGTCAGGTTAATGTGTTGACTCTTTCTAGGTTCAACATTTCACGTATGGTTATGGCTTGTTATAATTGGTGTTGAATTTTGGGAAATAGTGTAGCATATGCAAGGATAAATGCTTCGTGCTTATATTCCTCACACTGGAATGTGGGTAATTATTAAAATTATTCTAATTATTAATAGGATGCAGGTGTAATTTTCTTTATTTTGGTTTCATTGCAGTGACATTTGGTTTCATTACAATGGCATGGGAGGTTCGTTGTCACCCACACATATTTTCCTATCTGCATGCTCTCCTGCGACATTCAAGCTTCACTATGGCCAATTCATATTTGTGCATTTCCACGGTCGCCTCAGAAAATGACATACATCACAGAGTGTGCTTTCTAGCACCATTGACGAAATATATTTTTGTTTTAAATTGCATGGTAAATCTCTGAGACTATTGCTTTAATTACTAGTTCTGCATCGTATTTCCACGGTCGCCTCAGAAAATGACATACATCACAGAGTGTGCTTTCTAGCACCATTGACGAAATATATTTTTGTTTTAAATTGCATGGTAAATCTCTGAGACTATTGCTTTAATTACTAGTTCTGCATCGTATTTCCACGGTCGCCTCAGAAAATGACATACATCACAGAGTGTGCTTTCTAGCACCATTGACGAAATATATTTTTGTTTTAAATTGCATGGTAAATCTCTGAGACTATTGCTTTAATTACTAGTTCTGCATCGTGAAAGATAATTTGGTTTCATGTTGCATAGTAAATCTTTGAGACTATTAGTGTTATTAATGTTTGGTGCATCGTGAAATAGAATTTGGTTTTATATTTATGATGTTGTTATTAGTATTAGTAATGTTGGTGCATCGTGAAATAGAATTTGGTTTTATATTTATGATGTTGTTGGTGCGATTCATAGAATGTTTTTTGGTTCGGTAATTTAAGAAGTGTTACATGACAAGGTTATTTTTAAGGTGTGTAATGTGTAGGCCTAATCTATGGTTTATAATCCTGTACACACCCTTGAAGAGTTGTATGTTAGCTTGCTCGTTCAGATCTTGCACTGCAGCCAATTTGGCATTCTTAAAGAAAGCATAGTTGTTGCATATGAGGAGATAAAATACAACTAGAAATAACATTGTAGATTTCAGAGTTTGCACTAGATACACAGATCAGAACTCGAGAAAATTCTTTGCGCTTTCAAAACTTACAAGGCCAATTCTCAAGGTCTTTGTCTCTCTGAGCAATATCTGCAAGTTTCATTGCCGTTTATTGTTGCTCCGTATTAGAATATTTCCAAGCATCAAAGAAAAACGTTTTCAAGTTGGTTCTAGACTCGGTGTGGAATCCATTGTTTGTCCATTTTATTTCGTGATTCCATAGCACGTGTCCACCCGTTCTATGCTCTTGACAAGTGTTTTGTTTTATTTTTGTTTGGTTGTGTATATATTCTTTAAAAACCATGTATTTTATTAGCAGTGAAGTTAATCCCATTTTTTAAACAAAAATTTCCCAATGTTTATAAAGTTTTTAAAATTTTTTTATTAATTTTTTTCTTATTTTTTTAAATTATTGATCAGAAGAATGGATGTGACTAATTACTTGACTTGCATTAATAAATAATACTAATAAAAAAGTTTTTAAAAAAATGTGTTTAAATATTCTTAAAAAAACATGTATTTGGTTAGGGTTCAATTAATCCGAATTGTTAAACAAAAATTTCCCAAACATGTATTTGGTTAGGGTTCAGTTGACCCGAATTGTTAAACAAAAATTTCCGAATGTTTAATAAAGTTTTTTTAATTTTTCTTTAATGAATTGAATTTGTTGAAATTGAAAAAAAAATCCTATTTTTTTAAATTGCATTATGGATGTTATTATTGGTCAAAAGGGGAGTGTGACTAATTATTGCATATATTATTGTTATATATATAGCTTAGGTTATGTATAAATATTTTAAAGTTTTTAGGTATAGGAACGATTGGAAATTAATTACTTTATAAGTTTGATGTTAAGTTGAGGTCAGTTTAGTATGCATGTAGAGAAGTACATTGTATAAGTGGGGGTTGTTGTATGGTAACACAGTTCCTGTAGAATTAGTTGGGAAATACATGTTGAACAATAATACTTAATATAATTAAATGCACAAGTAATGAATATTTTTTGTGAAAAGATAATTTATTCAAAATGTATAATGAACAGTAAACTCAATTGAACTATAATATTTATAAATATAATAATTATATTATAAATATAATAATAAATAATATATTAGATAATAAATATAATATAAATATAATAATGCATAATAATAAATACATAGTACAACTTTTTATATTTAGATGTGGTGATTGGTGAAATTCATTGATTATGTAATTAATTCTACATATTGAAAGACGTGAAAGGAAAAATAACACTTCAATTCTATCAACCAATTAGAAATGAGA
>JASDQU010360367.1:0-11886 GCA_032191745.1 Picea mariana | reverse complement strand
TTCTGTTCAAGTGCTATTTCTGTTGCTATTTCGTATATCATTTCTGTGTATTGTGAAGATTATGCTGGATATTTCTCTGTTATTCTGTTATTTCTAGCATTTCGTTTCTGTTCTGCATATTTTATATATCTGGTATCTTGCAAAATACTTCAATTAGATTTGACCGAGTCACACACATTAAGACCCATTTATTTAAGTCTCAAGCTCACAACTACATTAAGACCCATTTATTTCATAAGAAAATATAAAGGTAGACATTAAGCATCTTGCTAAGGGAAAAGACCCTTAATCCTCATAGTTTAATATTGGAATGGTTAAATGGGGAGGCACGTTTTTTCATGTAATTCTCAAGGATATATATTCAATCAATTCATATGTCATAAGTATCCTATATAATGGTAAGGTAGAAAAGTGATACATGTTCACATTTAGATGGTGATATAAATAAGGTAAGAATTTACATAACTAATATGGTTTATAGCATCTTTTTCAAGTTATTTGGCATCATTCTAGAGTCAAAAATAAGTAAATGGGCATAAGAAAAAAAATTAGGGATCCTTCTCAAGTTGGTTCTTGATCTAAGAATTGAACCATTGACCACTTGGTAACTCTTAGAGTTGTTTCTAAGAAAGGATGAGGGAAGGATAATAGTAGATAGATTTGATTTCCCACTTTTTCCAAAGATTTTGATATAGTCCTTTGAATTAAACTTTGAAAAAAAATGGAGAATGTAAGAATTCAAGTTGAGTGCAAAGAAACAATTTTAGGTCATTGTAGAATTGGTGGTACCCATAAATGATAAAAATGGAAGCAAGAAAGTCAAAATCAATAATAATATAGAAGTGAAACAAGAATGATCCTTCTATCCAAAAACTGGTTACACTAAGAATATTACGATCACTATGAATGGTGAAAAACTGGAGGTGGTTCCTTCTTGGGTTTTCTATTTATAAATAGAACACTTATCTAAAAAAACATGTAATAAGAGGCATCAAGACCCTCTATTCAATGTAAAGATAAATGTAGATAAATTCAATTGTGAAGTTGGAAACTAAAAAGACTATGCTTCACAACATCTTACAAAAAATAATTTTATATGATGATCTAGTTTTGGGAAGCCTTACGAGAACACCTTAGAAGAAAGTTAAGAGATTTCAAACATTGTTTTTATTAAAAAATCTATGAATTAAAATACGGACCCTTTATCATACAATCTTATTCTTATTCATGTATGTTAGCATTCTGTTGATTTATGACATGTAAATTCAAAATAAGGCATACTGATAACAGGTTGACCGATCATGGGTTGGGTTTGGACATTCTTTCGAGGGTGGGAAATACTAATAAACACAATAGATTAGGTGGCTACAAGCTACCAAATCTAGGATGGAGATACTCATTAGGTGATGCATCTAAGGTTGCTTGAACATATGCTGTCTTCAAGAGATTTAAAAATAATATAAACATCGAAGTAAAATTTTGGCCATGGGTGGCCAGCCCTATGACCAAGCCGTGGGCATGCCCACGGCTTGGTCACAGGGCTGGCCACCCGCAGCCCCCTCACATTCCAACAATAAAATTTTGGCCGCAGGTGGCCAGCCTTGTGGCCAAGCCATGGGCATGCCCACGGCTTGGCCACAGGGCTGGCCACCTGTGACCTCTCACAGTCCAACAATACAAATAATTACATTTAAACCATTAGAAGAAAGTTAAGAGATTTCAAACATTGTTTTTATTAAAAAATCTATGAATTAAAATACAGACCCTTTATCATACGATCTTATTCTTATTCAAGTATGTTAGCATTGTGTTGATTTATGACATGTAAATTCAAAATAAGGCATATTGATAACAGGTTGACCGATCATGGGTTGGGTTTGGACATTCTTTCGAGGGTGGGAAATACTAATAAACACAGTAGGGTAGGTGGCTACAAGCTACCAAATCTAGGATGGAGATACTTGTAAGGTGATGTATCTAAGGCTGCTTGAACATATGCTATCTTCAAGAGATTTAAAAATAATATAAACATCGAAGTAAAATTTTGGTTGCGGGTGGCCAGCCCTGTGACCAATCCGTGGGCATGCCCACGGCTTGGCCACAAGGCTGGCCACCCGTGGCCCCCTCACAGTCCAACAATAAAATTTTGGTCACGGGTGGCCAACCCTGTGGCCAAGCCGTGGGCACGCCCACGGCTTGGCCACAAGGCTGGCCACCCATGACCCCCTCACAGTCCAACAATACAAATAATTACATTTAAACCATTTAAAACTTATTACTGATTATATTACTTATTATAATTACATTTAAAACTTATTACTGATTATATTATCTACAGTATAGAAACTTACCTGTTCTTTGGCGCGTCCACGCTCGCAAATGCAACGACGACCCCTGCGCTCACGACCTCCCGACGACCAAAGATGCGCTACCTCTTCACAGACAAGCTCACGAGCTCACGACCTGTGCTCCCAATAAACAACACCAAATTTCGTGAAATGTTTCAAATTCGTTGTGTGGTTAATATATAAACAATCTTTCGGCCGAAAGATTGTTCGGCCGAACAACTTTTTGGCTGAAAATTTGTTCAGTCGAACAATCTCTTAGCTGAAAAATAGTTCAGCTGAACAATTGTTCGGTCGAAAGAGGATTGCCGGAAAGAAAATATCCGGCCGAATAAATTTGTACACGCAAATCGAGGGGGAGGTTATTGGACCGTTCGATTTGATGTTTATTTTTTCGGCCGAAAAATAGTTCGGCCGAAAACAATATCTTTCGGGCGAAAAAGATTATTAGTTCGGCCAAAAAAATGTTTTTCGGAATTTTGGAAACCTGATTGTCACGAAAGTGTAACCCACCTTCGTGATTTCACCCAACCATCTTCTAGTTATCTAGGAATATATTACACGTTATATTATTTAGATTAAATATATATTTAATATAGTTAGATTATATTAATACTAGGTCATATATTTTCCCTTTGTACTGACTTTTCATAACATTCAAAGAAACATTTGAGCTGGCAATCATGCCCACATACTGGAGGGCATCTCTATAAAAATGAGTATAGGCTTAACTAGGGCCTTGATCGGGTGTTGATCCTCTATTGCAAGAAGGAATTTTTCCACCTATCAATAGGACCTTAGTGCCATTAGGAAGTTTTTTCACCATGTAATGGACTCAATGCATTGAACATGGTTAGAAAAGGAACATAATATGCTAAGTCCTTATATGAATATGCTCATGATCAAGATTCATGTACTATTCCTCACAAAAACACATAATACCTTTGTAGGGGATCTTTGACCTCTTTAGGGGTTGTTTGGAGAAATTAGTATGATTTGAACATGCCAAAAACTAAAACATGGTTAAAATACTTTAGAGTTATGTTTACCAAATATTTTTTAGTTGTAAAATTTATAAATATTCAATGAATATATATATAAAGAGAGAGAGAGAGAGAGAGAGAGAGAGAGAGAGAGAGAGAGAGAGAATTGTATTAACCTCGTCAAAGAAACTACCTTGCATAGGAGCCTATGTTTTCCCATAAAAAGTATGCTGACAATGAGAACATATCAAAGAGGATCAATTGGATTGGAACCAAAATGGCTAGCCAGGCTAGATGTCATGCCTGGTCTAGAAATTGGTTATGTGGCATGAAGGCCCCATGCTTGGTGGTCTAACATTGTCTGAGGATGAATCCTAATGGGTTGCTACCACATATACAACATGTTGAAGTAAATTGTGTAAAGGATGATATTGTAGTAATAGTAGCATGAATTCAGTCTCCAAGTCGAGGATGTTGGGGGAGTAGGGGTGATAAGCATGCACCTAAGAATGAGAAACCCTCTCCATGGGTTATGCCCAACCCTTTATCAACACTAAGCGGAGCCAAGACCAAAACCATGGAATTCACCATTGTCAAAACAATTGACATGGAGACCCATAATAAACTCATCCCATAATAATGAATAAAATACAAGGGGATCTCCCTATGAATCTAGGGAGGTTTATCAAATACTATAAACCACCTATTTATCCAATGGTCTTTCCATGTATAGAATGTGCACTAGTCCATGCAAATATGCCTATTTCTCATATCAAGGGGTTGGTTAGTTCTAAGGTCAATAAGCAATTGAATAATAATATATTTGGTTATATGCAATTTTTCACATCTTCCTTACTAATGTTGGTTGATTAGTACTCTCTCATCCTATCCCTATACTCAAATATATTGTATAATTGGCTATGAGCTTGGCCAATTGAAGAAACAATTGATCTGGATTTTATGAGCAGAATGAAATGACTACAGATTATTAACAGGTGCTTAACACAAAATAATAGAGATACAGTAAAATTGGTTTTCTATTCAATAAGGAAATAAGTTGAAACTGTAAAATGTCGCGAAAACAAGCTTGTTGGAATGGTGGCAGCTTATCTCTGAGAAGAGATGTGACAGTTGTGCTCATTCACAAGAAGATGATTACAATGAGGCTCTGAAGGCCTTTTTACAATAAACAGGAATTCAAAAAACCCTAGACATCCAAAAACCTAACACTAGGAGATGAAGGGCCAAAAGTCATGTGGGCCCCATTTGGGTAAGTTAGTACATCAACTTCCCTGGGTCGTAACTTTTGCATACGATCTCCATTTTAGGTGTATGATAGCCCGTTGGAAAGGTATCATCAAGGAGATTAATTTTGGGGGCTCAGTCATTCCTTTTATTATAATAGAGATTATTTATCTCGAAAACCTTCATTTAAGCCCTCAAAATAGCCTCGAAAGTTAAAACTGCTAAAAATAGTAAATTGCCAAAATTGTCAGAAAACTGTTTTGAGCCAGTTGGAAAAGGTGGGTGGCCACTAATATCCACCTGGATCAATACAACCTCCTTAGGAAGAAATGGTATCCCTTGCATTGATCTCCCCCATCAGATTAGGAAATTTCTATTGAATTTGGCCCAGGGTGAGCCACTTGCCTTGGTGCAGGAGTTGCCCTGCTTTGATGACTCGATAAAGATGGATCCTTTGTTGTCAAGTGCCATTGATCTATGTGTCCACATTCTAATCATTGGATGCATGTTTTATGGGATTGATATCTATTGGTGTTAGTTGTTATGCTACTTCTGAGGTGTCCAATATTGGTGGGAAATAAGGGCAAAAGAGATCCACGTTGAACACTGGGTGCAGGCCAAGAAAAGGAGGAATGTTGAGCTAAAAATCATTATTCCCCATAGCCTTGGTGATGGTGTATGACCCATAATGGAGTGGGTGAAGCTTTCGATGGGGTCATGTAAGGCGTTCTTTCTGCAAGTGCAACCAAACTTTGTCTCCCACCTAAAACTTATGTGGCACAAGATGTTGATCATGGCACTGCTTGTACTTATCATTGGACTTATGTAGGATATCCTGAACCTATTAGCCATTTTGTTGGATCTGCTCAATGAATCGGGTGGCTTTTTCAGCTTTAGTTGGATCAGGAGATGAGTTGGTTGAGGTGAACGTAAGGGTAAGTGCAACATCTATGGGACCTAATGGTTGGAATCCCAACCCCACCTGAAAGGGGTTGTGGTCGATTGAGCTATGCAGGGCTCGATTATATCTATGATGGACATAGGGAAGGATCTCATCCCATGTACGAGAGTGATTTGAATTATACATGTGAAGGATATGCACAATCATTCAATTTATGACCTCTCTTTGGCCATCTATCTGGGGGTGGAAGGCCATGGATTTGGTGATCTTGGTGTCTAGTAGTGACCAGAGGCTCGACCAGGATGTGCTGAGAAATCAACTTTCCCAATATGAGATAATGGTTTGTGGGATTCCAATTATACCCAGACTCGTTCAAAGAAGATCTTGGTAGTGGCCTCTGTTGTGATGTTCTTCTTGCATGCAACCAAAATTGCCATCTTAGAAAAGCGGTCAACAACCACAAAAACACAGTCATTTCCCCTCTTGGTGGATGGGAGGCCCGACATGTAGTCCATTGATATGGATTCCCATGGCCTATCAGGAGTAGGAAGAGGGGTGTACAGGCCCTGTTTCTTAGTGGTCAATTTGGCAATAGCACAGACAATGCAGGACCTGATATACTTGCTAAACTCTTGTCAAAGTTTCAGCCAATAGAAATTTTTTTGTAGCATCACCATTGTCTTTTTGATGCTGAAGCATCCTACCACCTGACTATAGTGGGATTCCCAGATCATCTTCACTTGCTCGCTTGATGGAACACAGATATGGCCTAGACAACACAACAACCCATCCTGAAGATGGAGATTATCAACAACTGCATTACCACCCAATATTTGGTAGGTGGTGGTGAAGTCCGAGCCTGTCTCATAGAGTTGGGGCCATCTAGAGGTCTCATGGCCGCAAGAGTCTAGCACTGCGGTGAGTGCCATGACTGGGAGTTTGTTGAGGCAATCAACGACGCAATTGGTGCTTCTTGTTTTATACTTGATGTTGAGGTGGAATTGTTTCAAGTATGTGGACCAATTTTGATGGCGGTCATTCTACAATTTTCCTTGTGTCTACATGAACTACAGTGGCTTATGATCTGTGTGGATGACTGTCTCCTTTCCAGGAATGTAATGTCTCCACTAGCGGCAAGCTTTCACAATGGAGTACATTTCTTTGTCGTATGTAGGATACTTATGGACAACATCTGATAGTGTCTCACTATGATAGGCCACAGGGTGGCCGTGCTAAGTGAGAACGATGCCCATAGCATAGTCTGAAGAATTTGTCTTGATCTCAAAGGGTTGTTGCAGGGATGGTAGTGAAAGTACTGGGGCTGAGCACAAGCATTGTTTCAATTCATCGAACACTTGTTGTTGAGATCGACTCCTAGAAAAGTTTTCCTTACCACCACCCCTGGTTATTTGGCTGAGGGCCCATGCAATATGGGAGAATCCCAACATGAACCTGCAGTAGAAATTGGCAAGGCCCAAGAAACTTTGAAGCTCAGTGAGTGTGGTTGGGGCTGGCCAGTCACGGATGACTTGGATCTTGGTTAGATCCACATGTACACCATGTTGATGGATGATGTAGCCCAGGTAATGGACCCTGTCCATGCCGAAGGATCATTTTTCCAAGTTGGTGTATAGCCTGTGATGCTGCAGGGTGTGTAGAACCTACTAAATATGCTGCAAGTGTTCAGCCCAAGTTTTGTTGTAAATGAGAATTTCATCCAGATACACCACTACAAAAGTATTGGTGAATGGTTGTAGGATATCGTCCATCATCCTTATGAAAGTAGCTGGAACATTTTTCAAACCAAAGGGCATGACCAACCATTCAAAAAGGCCTTCCTTTGACTTGAAGGCGGTCTTCCATAAATATGTTTGTTCTATAGAGACCTGTTGGTAGCTAGACTTCAAATCAATCTTACTAAAGTATTTGGCTCCCATGAGTTGATCAAGGAGGTCGTCGATTTGGGGAATCGGGTACCGGTTTCTAACTGTGATTTTATTTAGAACCCAATAATCAATGCAGAGTCGTTAGGTTCCATATTTCTTTTGTACCAACACGATTGAGATCCTACAAGGTGATGAGATGGGACAGATGTGCCCCTTGTGGAGCAGTTCTTAGATCTTTCGCTTGATCTCCTCATTCTCTGACAGAGAGCGGTGATAGAATGGCCCATTGGTCAGCGGTGTGTCAGGGGTCAGATCGATGGGGTGCTTGACCTAGCAATGCAGAGGTACCCTAGTAGGTGAGAAGAAGATATCTGAGTATTCTTCCATGACTTTATCTACTTGCCTCTGCTATGTGGAGAGGTTTGTCGTAGAGACCCTAGATGTGGCTGTGATCTTTCGCTTATTCTGAGAGTGAATCATGAAGAAGACAAACTTCCCCGTCTGAGAGATGACCTTCATGCATTTCTTAGAAGAGATCAAGGAAATATCACTAGGTGGGACTGCCTTGGGTATCCTATACAATTTCCCGTTCAAAGTAATAATAACACTATGAGGCCTAGACTCATATACAACATGAGGTTTTCATAAATAAGGTTGGCCCAAAATAAAATCACAAACTTCGAGAGGAGCAACATCACACAATACCTCTTCTTTGAAGGGCTTGATGTTGTACGACAGTCGAAACTATTGGATGACGCGGAGATCGCTTCTTTGGCGGAGCCATCCAATGGTGTAGGGTTGTGGGTGCGGTGTTGTTGGCAGGGCCAACCGCTTGATGAACTCTACTAATATGAGGTTCTTCTGGCTACCGCTATCAATGATGAAGTGTAGCAGGGTGCCTTTTACCCACATCTGTGAATGGAAGAGGTGCTCTCCTTCTTCTGGCTTGTCTGGTTCACCAGGCTAGAGCTTGGTGGTAGCAACAGTGGCACTCAGTTCCGCATCAATAATCTATTTTCCCCTTTTTGTTTATGGTTCAAAGTCAGAACCTACATTTGATTCAGAGGCTTTCACTTCAGCCACTAGAGACTTCTTTGAGCGACAGTCAATGTTATGCCAAGGGCTCTTTTGGAAGTCGCACTAGTTCCCAGTATCTTTCTTTGTCTTTCTGGTGTCCTTCTTTTCTTGTGGCTTGGACTGGTTGTCCTGATACTATCCATATTTTCTCTGTCCTTTGTTCTATGGGTTGGGGCCTCCCTTTCTTGGATTTTGTTGTGAGAGGTTCCCAGGCCCAAATTGTTGCATCTTTTATTTGAGCTTCTGCTCGATTTCGATGACATATTGGTAGGCCGCGCCCAAGGATGAGATGCCCAGAAATTCCATTTCAGTCTGGATGTATCTATGCAGAGCACCGCGATACTTGAGCACTATATTTTGCTCTGAATCTTTGATACCCATCTTGGTGTGCAAGGTATGGAAGATATTTGTGAAATCTGGTATTGCTTGGACTCTTTCTTGCCGCAGTGTTGTCCATTTGGTATACAAGTCGTCATAACTTCTGACAGGGTAGTATTGTTCCTTAATAGCATCCNTTCTCTATTCGAAAAGTTATGGATAGAAAAATACCCTTCTAGTAGATTCAACCACTTGTCTACAACATCTGTGTCTATATGACCTTCAAATATAGGAATATCAAAGTTTATTTGTACCTTGAATGGGGCGGTGCCTCCGCTCGAAGAAGATGTGTCCCTTGTTGGTAGTCGCTGAAGGATTTGTGTGAAACTATCCATCATCTCATTCCTTTATTGTGTGAGGGCTTCCTCAATCAACAGTTTGAAAGGATCTCCTATCCCATCATCTTTCTTTTCTCTTTTCATGAGAGGTCGCTTGGGCGTGTGAGAGATTTTGTCCTCAAGGGAAACAAGCTTGAGACCCAACTCTTTGTACTCCGACTTCGTTGGGGACATGAATTAAGACGACAAGGAGAAGACCGCTCTGATACCACTGATCCAGATTTTATGAGCATAAGTAAATGACTACAGATTATTAATAGGTTCTTAACACAAAATAACAGAGATACAGTAAAATTGGTTTTCTATTCAATAAGGAAATAAGTTGAAACTGTAAAATGTAGTGGAAACAAGCTTGTTGGAATGGTGGTGGCTTATCTCTGAGAAGAGATGTGATGGGTGTGCTTATTCGCACGAATATGATTACAATGAGGCTCTGAAGGTCTTTTTATAATAAATGGGAATGCAAAAAATCCTAGACATCCAAAAACCTAACCCTAGGGGATGAAGTGCCAAAAGTCATGTGGGCCCCCATTTGGGTAAGTTAGTACATCAACTTCCTGGGGTCGCAACTTTTGCATACGATCTTTGTTTTAGGTGTATGATAGCTTGTTGGAAAGGTATTGCTGAGGACATTCATTTTGGGTGCTCAATCATGTCTTTGGCTATCATTGAGAAGCTCAATCTCAAAAAACCTTCATTTAGGCCCTCAAAATAGCCCCAAAAGTTAAAACTGCCAAAATTAGTAAATTGCCAGAAAATTGTTTTGAGCCAGTTGGAAAAGGTGGGTGGCCATCGATATCCACCTGGATCTAAAACACTATCAATTGAAGTGGCCAACAATTAATTTCTATGTATGGGTCTTGTGAAACAATTAATTTCTATGTATGGGTCTTGTGGGATGTTAGGGTTTGGGTTTAGATCATGGTATTTTTGAAATTGGTGGAATAAAGTTGCATTTAAAAAATAAAAAAAATATTTTTTAAAAATATGTAAATTTTGTAGAATAAATAACAAATATAAAAATGAGATTTGGAATAAAACCTACCTGGAAATAGAAGATCCTCTATAAAAAAATGTTGATGTTGATTTCCAATGATGCCAACCTCCCTCATTCTTTTCCTCACTAAGATTGGGCCGAATCGATAATTTAATTCACTCTTGATGTGATTGATGAAACCAAATAGAAGAGCACATCATTGGTTGAGGAAAAATGGAGAAAAGGAATCACTATTTATTTATTTCAACACAAAAAAATATCCACACATTTTGAATGTGTTTGTGATTTAAAAATGCACATAATTTTTTTATGTGTGCACATTCCTTTCATATATAAAACCCAGATGGAACCAAGTGTCCATGGGGAAATTTTTTATGTGGTAACGTGGGCACATTATTGGAGTTTGCACATGCTCCTAGAGCATGCACACATTCTTGGAGTATGTGTGCATTCCTAAAATTCACAATGGGTGCACATTTTCGTTGATGAAATAGGGAACCAACTTCATGCACCTGCCCTTATGTATATTTTCTAATATCATAATATATGGTTGATTTGGAAAGAAATAATAGTTTTGTTCTAAGTTGAATGAGAAGACATGTATCCTTTAATGACCTAGCATAAAAATTTATATTGGTGTCCACGACTCTAATTTGATGAAAGAATCAATAAACTTTGTGGTGGGTCCTTGTAGACCAACATTCACCCAGAAGGAGATTGCATCTATTGTAGGAGGTTTTTTGTAGGTGGTGTGTGACACCTATAGAACAAATATTGAGCATAGAACAAATATTGAGCACAACCTTGCTTGTGAGAATCATTAATTAGTTTATAAAAGAGAGATGGATGCATTAGTGGAAGACATCAAGGAGAAGAATAGGAAAAATGAAGGAAAGAAGACAAAAAGTGGGCAATCACAAAGGTAATAATATAATAATTGGAAAATGTATTTCTTTGGGATTTCTACATATTTCTTGTGTTTAACCTAACCAATGAATAAACACATACTTGAAACTTCATATAGGATTAAATACACATCAAATACCACCTAAAATAGAATAGTAAAATATGGAGCTATATTAAAGTGAAAATACATGTAAGTAATCTTTTAAAGATTTCATAACTAAAATGTTCATCTTTTATTTAACTCTACATTGAAAATTGTGTTATGTTATGACATGTAGTGGGATAAGTTCAACAAGGTGCTCAACAAAGAACAACTAAAAATTGCTTTGAACTAGGAATATAAAGCCTTGGTTGAACTTGGGAAAAGTGGGGGAAAAAATATTTTATAGTGACCATAGAGTTGATAAAGTGAAATATTTTGTGAATGAGTAATTTTAAATTTATTTAGAGTGTAGGGTTTATGGATTAATTATAGCCATAGTCTAATTGTTCTATGTTTTGGCCCTTTTCGGAGGAAATTTTTTGTTTAATTTTTTCCCTAAATCCGACAATAACTTGTTGGATGTGCATACTTGAGTGGTTAATTATGTATAATCTGAATACCCCTGGGTTTTTCAGCATGCCAAATTTATTTATGCATTCATAAATGAAATTTAAAGTGTTGGATCATGTTGTCATTGATGCCAATGGTTTGTCATTGATGCCAATGGTTTGATTACTTGGGAGATTGTTGGATCATATGTCATTGATGTAAATGGTTTGGTTTGATTGATGTCATTGGTTGATGTCAAGTAATTGATTTATATGATTCCCTTGATGAGAATGTTATA
>JASDQU010360362.1:0-11801 GCA_032191745.1 Picea mariana | reverse complement strand
AAAAAAAGAAAAAGAAAAAAAACATATATTAAAAAAAACCCAAATTAAAAAACCTAAAATAAAAACTTTAATACAAAATTTAAAAAGAATTAACAAAAATACTTTAAAATAACCTTAAAATTACAAAAAAAACAAATTAAAATTTATATAAAAACTTAAAAAGTAAAATTTAAATGAAAAACATTCATTATATATATATATGTGTGTGTGTGTGTGTGTGTGTGTGTGCAACTATATAATATATAGTTGCATATATATGCAACTATATAACATATATAGTTGCACATATGTTTTCTCTATTATTCACCTCACTCCCACCCTCATATTATTATGTTTTATCTATTATTCAGCCACCCCTACCCTCATATAGGTGGGAGGAATAATAGAGAAAACACTATATGAGGGTGAGGGTGGAGGTGGGGCGAATAATAGAGAAAACATATTATTTTTTCTCTATTATTCACCCCACCCCATATTTTTCTCTATTATTCGCCTCACCCCCACCCTCATATATTATGTTTTCTCTATTATTTTCCCCACCCCCACATGTTTTCTCTATTATTCGCCACACCCCCACCCTCATATAGGTGGGGAACATAATAGACAAAACATATTATGTTTTATGTATTATTCTCCACACCCCCACCCTCATATAGGTGGGGCACATAATAGATAAAACATATATGAGGGTGGGGGTGGGGGTGGCGGTGGGGCGAATAATAGAGAAAACATAGGGAAAATAATAGAGGAAACATAGGGAAAATAATAGATAAAACATGTGGGGGTGGGGTGAATAATAGAGAAAACAAGGTCGCACCTATACGATGGTGGAGGTGGGGAGAGTAATAGAGAAAACATAATATGTTTTCTCTATTATGCACCCCACCCCAACCCTCATATAGGTGGGGGGCATAATAGAGAAAACATAATATGTTTTCTCTATTATTCCCCCCACTCCCACATTCATATATGAGGGTGGGGGTAAGGTTGGGGGGCGAATAATATCAAAAACATATTGTGTTTTCTCTATTATGCCTCCCACCCCCACCCGAATAATAGAGAAAACATACATGAGGGTGGGGATGGGAACATATAATAGAGAAAACACGATATATGAGGGTGGGGGTGGGGTGCAAATAATAGAGAAAACATAATATAAGAGGGTGGGGGTGGGGCACAAATAATAGATAAAATATGTTATGTTTTCTCTATCATAATATTTTTTTTTCTATTATTCACCCCACCCCAACCCTCATATAGATGACGCGCATAATAGAAAAAACATATTACCTCATATATGAGGGTTGGGGTGGGGGGAATAATAGAGAAAACATAATATGTTTTCTCTATTATGCACCCCACAACAACCCTCATATAGGTGGGGCACATAATAGAGAAAATATATTATGTTTTCTCTATTATGCCCCAACCCCCACCCTCATATATGAGGGTGGGTGTGGGGGGCAAATAATAGAGAAAAAATATTATGTTTTCTCTATTGTTCCCCCACCCCACCCGAATAATAGAGAAAACATATATGAGGGTGGAGACGGGGCACATATAATATATAAAAAAACAATATATGAGGGTGGGACTGGGGCGCAAATAATAGAGAAAACTTATTATGGTTTCTCTATTATATGCACCCAATCCCCACCCTCATATAGTGGGGGTGAGGCGCAAATCATAGAGAAAACATATTATGGTTTCTCTATTGTATGCACCCCACTCCCACCCTCATATATGAGGGGCATATTATGTTTTCTATATCATATGCTCCCCACCCCCACCCCACTATATGAGGGTGGGGATGGGGAACATACAATAGAGAAAAAAAATATGTTTTCTCTATTATATGCACCCCACTATATGAGGGTGTGGGTGGGGAGGATATAATAGAGAAAACAAAATATGTTTTCTCTATTCCTCATATATGAGGGTGAGGGTGGAGGTGGGGCACATATAA
This sequence comes from Picea mariana, assembly GCA_032191745.1. NCBI lineage: Eukaryota > Viridiplantae > Streptophyta > Pinopsida > Pinales > Pinaceae > Picea > Picea mariana. Next base: position 9,835 of record JASDQU010360362.1, on the reverse strand, counting down.
TAGAAAAAAAATAATATGTTTTCTCTATAGGGTGGGTAATATGTTTTCTCTATTATGCTCCCCACCCCCACCTATGTAATTTCTATTATACGCCCCCCCCTCCCCCCCTCCCTCATATATGATATATGAGGGTGGGCATTAGGCGCATAATAGAAAAAACATAGGTGGGGGAGGGGAGCATAATAGAGAAAATATATTGTGTTTTCTCTATTATTTCCCCCACCCCCACCTATGTTTTCTCTATTATTCGCCCCACCCTCACCCTCATATATGAGGGTGGGTGTGGGGGGCATAATAGAGAAAACATAGGTATGATTGCGATCAGGGCAAAGAGAGGAATCCAATGGGATAGGGCTAAAATAATGGTGCCAACAAGATCCAGTCTTTTTTTTTACTCTTGTGTAACTCCGACATGAAGAATATTGTAGTGTTCAAATTCTCAAATTCTTAACAAGAAGAAATGTGTAGTAATTTTGCCACTAGAATGCAGGAGGCATAATTGCGCAAAAATTGATCTTATCTATTCTGTTTTTGTTTCCATCCCAAGGTTTAAGATATGAAGGGTTTCTAAAGAAAAGGGTTTTCCCTATTCTATAGCTCTCTGATATATGTGTGGGGTCCAACAGTAGTACTCGACCCAATATCTCAGGTCACCAACTAAGGAGTCTAGACCGTGCCCTTAGTTGTACTACCCAACTACTCAGGTACTAGAGAGTATCTTCCCAAGTTTTGTTCTCGGTGGTACTATAACAGTCAAGGGACCAATTGGTTTATCTATGGAGGGCTTAAGGATTTCTAGGTTGATCTGTATATAGGTGTTTTCGGATGCGCTACCACTCGAAGGGGTACCAACATGTGTTACAAGGGTGGACAACATATTGTGCTTAAGTACCACTTGTAGTTCCTATGTGTATGCTTCCATAAACATGGATTTATGCACTGAACAACATATATTGGTAGATTTAAGATGTCGGAATATGTCTCTACCTTGAAAAAAATTAACCCACAATTTTCTGCCAAGGAAAGTGCTCTGATACCACTTGTAATGTACCAAATCTATTATAATAGCTGAAAAAAGAAATATTGCAGAGAATAACAACGAAACAACACAATAGATGAAACCACAACACCAGAATGATACCTTTATTGATAGGAAACAATGTTCACTTTCCTCTTCGAGGGGTAAACCTCTAGTAGAGCATCGCTCTATTACATTAATTTTTAAGACAAAACTTCTCATACCCTCTACTCCTATTTATACTAAATCTATCTATCCAAAAAAAAAATCTAGAGGAAGTTCCTTCTCGAAGCAGAAGCTTCTATTAGGTCTTGTTACATTTGACTTATTCTTCCTTATTGCTAGGCCTTATTAATATTTACCTTTATTACATGGAAATATATTATTCTACCTATGTGAGGGGTTAGGGAAGTTAGAACCCTAACAAAAAAAGGTGGCTTTATCCTTAGCCATATAATAAGATGCTCCAAAATAAATAAGCCACTTATTAAAATAAGAAGTATATGTTGTGGAATGAAAAAAATAGAATCTAAAAGTGCATATCCATTAGAAAAAGAGTTAGAAGAAGAATCAAGATTGATGTTGTGTTTCTTCATTGTTTCTTCTAAGGATTCCATCTTTTTGAAACATTTAGACACTAATGACCATATCGCCTAGGAAAATTACAATGCATGTCAGTCTACTTGCCTTTTGATTTAGTTCCTTTATCACCAAAGGGAGTAGGGGTTGGCTCAAAGGGTTTGGGATTATTGTTTTGTTTGTTGTTTCAAGGATGTTGCTTCTTTGGATTATTGGCTTCATTCTTCTATTGTTCCATCAAGGCTTTTATAGATGTACCTATAGTGTTGATCTCTCTGATATGTATGAGATTATATTGATCTCTAATCAAAGAATTACAAAAATATTCAAGAGATGACATTTTATAAGTATCCCCTTGACTAATAAGATATTCTATGGTGGAGTAAAAGTAAAGAAAAAATTAGAATAGGTAGTGTTGTGCTTAGCAGGAATAACATATATAAGTTAGTCATCTATGTTGATTATCTTACATTTTGTAAGTAAAATTCTACGTGCTAACTTAAATATAAAATATTGATTCTTTACGCAAGATAAATCATTGGGATTTAAAGAAAATCAATTGATTTTCAAGGTGGTGGGATCAAATCTCATTATGTTTACCAAACACAATATACATATTTTTCCATGTTGCATCTAGGGTCTCAATTACTTTAAGGTGAAATTGAATATCACTAGAGATGGATATTCCAATTAATCCACGCGCTTTGTCATTTTATTCTTGCATTTGGCTCTCTTTAATGCATTAAGAAGGTCAATTTTTGTTTCCAAGATAACTTGGTAAAGTCCCCTATTTCATAGTATATCCTCCAAATTAGATTTCCATGAGAAGTAATTTGAATAGGTAAGTAAGATATTAGTTAGCCTATCCATAGTAAAATATGTAGGTAATTTGGCTTTAAAAATAGAAACTGACGGTCTAGATAGAAAGCTCTCAAAATAATGGGTTGTTTAAAAAATTACACCAAAAACAGAGTGTTAATGTCAAAGTTATGCCATTTTGAAGAAAGGCATAAAAAAAGAACTATGGTTCCACGTGGCAAGTGGAAGTTGATTAATGTGGTAATGGGTGTATAAAGAGGGTGTTGAATTATTTTTTCCCTTTATTCTCTCTATATAACATCACTTTTACAAATGAGTTACTTTTATAATGTAAGTGAATCACTTCTATAAAATAAGTGAGAATCACTTTTACAATAAAATTACTTTATAAATTAAAGTTGCATGAAAAAAGTAATTTTAAAAAGAAAAAAATTAAAATTACTTTATGAGTGATTCATTTTTATAATTTAAGTGAAATTCCCTTTGTAATAAATTTATGTTATAACTTAAAGTTGCGTGAAAAAGAAGACTTGAACTCAAGACCTCTAATTTAATAAAGTAACTTTTAACCAAGTGAGTTAATGTAAAATATATAACAAATGTTAGGAAGGATAAGGTTTTTTTTTACTCTTTTCCTCGAAATGCATTTTTATCCAAAAGATCTTTGTTTTTTCTTGCAAAAAACTCCAACACATATGTATATAAAAACTAGAATTATTTTTTTTCAAAAAACAAAATTTGAAACTTTATAAGCTTATTGTAGGGGCTAGTTGGTTCTGCCAAATAGACCCCCCCAGTCGAGTCGACTATAGTATTCATTTAGGGAAGTAGGTCAAATAGGCAGTTAGAGTCGACCGACACGACAATTAAGGAATGTAACCGACTAGTAAATGTACATCACACACACACACACACACATATATACACATCATCATGTAATGGAAAGACATAGGTTGTTTTGGCTACATCTAATAAAATGATTTGATGGTTCTCCCACTATTATGTATGTCTATATGTATATTGTTTTGCTTCTATATATGATGCTATAACTTTCATTTATCTATGTAAGGATCTACTGGAAAGATTCTCGTACTTTCTCCTTGACTACAACATTGGTTACGTTGTTGGTAGTTATGAAATCAAGCATGCATTAAATAAAAGAGCACATAGATGTTAACTCTAACATACATAAATGAATGGGGGGAGCGTAAAATAAAAAAAATTACATTATAAATTATGCATGAAGAAACCCATTGAATTTAGAAGAAGCCCACACACACTTCTATTCAGAAATGCACGAGCGATTCTTGGAGGCTATACTAGAAGAATTGCACAAATACTTCACTCAATCTAATCCTCAGACTCACTCTTGATGGGAAGTTGATGCACAAGATTATAAAAGGAGGAAGAAAAAATCAAAATGAGTGGTTTGAGAGGATTGTAGAATACTATATTGAATATCAAGCAGTCGAATACAGAGAATCAGTACAGAATATCAAGAATAAATTCTACATTGAGTTACACTATGGGTTCCTTTATACCATCCCCTCGATGTTGTATACATTCCTCCTAGACAAGGGAGCTAATGACATTGTCGAGTATCAACCTCGATTGACAAATCCTCCTCCAAATTCCAATTGGAGAGAAAGACAAGAAATGTGGAAAGAATTCTTGGAAGCTAACTATAAAGATACCAAAGAAGTCTGGGAGTACTTCTTAAAGAAATGAACTCAGCTAAAATGATAAACATCGACGACCATGATTAATTCGAGATTATATTGAGGGGATATATGATCTGTGAGACAAGATAAGTCGAAATAAAACTTAAAAGTGAATTCAACGCCAAAGTCAAACCAAACCCAAGTCTGAAATAATGAGAATCGAGAAAAATATAACTGATTCAAGCGAAAAAAATTCACGATGAATGTAGATTCAAAAACCTTCAGCTGACATCAGAAAAATAGAGAGATATAAAAGGAAAAATAATATTTGCGGAAGGAAAAGGATCCCAAAAAGTATCATAGAAAACCTACCCAGGCACGATAGGGCACTGGAGCATCCCTTGAGAGCACGCTGACGGCTCCTGGGAGGACTGAAAGCTTGCAATTGAATATGGTAGCCAATGGTGCCCAACAAGCCAATGATCAATTCAATATGTAAATTGATGATTCATGACCTGCAATTCAAATTTATCCTATAATAAGTCCTATTCCACACATTACATATTTTCTCCAACAACAACTTCATATCGATACACAATCACCACTGTGTTGGATAGTTGGTTTTCATTCATGTTTTTGGATAGATGGTTGACATTGATGTTAATAGAAGAGGTTGTAATTGATGTCAAAAAATGTGATGGGTGCATTTGAAGAAGTATACAAGAAGCCCCAGAGCTGTGGTCATGAAGCCCAAATTTGTTTTAGGAATAAGGATATGAAGGACAATGTAAATGCGGGTAACACACTCATAGATAGATAATCTTCATCATGTCATTTCCAATGGTAGGTCGACACCTAGTTCCTCACGATTGAGGAGTTATGATGTCATGAATTTGGAAGCCTCGAAGAATGGTTAAGAAGCCCCTAAATAGTTATAAAAAGATGTTACAAGTCATTAATTAAAGGGTAAAGTGGTTATAACAAGAAAGTACAGGTCAAACCTTAAGTTAAGGAAAGAAGTCACTTGGCAAAGTATAAATACACAACAAGAAGCCTCTCATTTGAATACACAATTTTATTGAATATCTTCTATGTGAGCACACTTGATATATTTGAAAAATCTGAGGTAGCGAGTCTGAGGAAACGAAGGAAGTATGAAGGTGAAAGTTTCAATATCACATAGGAGAGCGAGGGTTTTTTGATAAACCCTAGTTCACCAATCTCCATAGATCAGGCCAAGGGTGTCCCATGAGGCACCCCCAAGGGTCATTTAGTGCCTATCATGTGAGGCCTTGCGTGAGGATAGTCTTCGTCCAATGAGGTTAAGGCATATCTGAGGAATGATGCTTGTACCAGGTTGTTGATGCCCAAAAATGTATGTATGTATGAGATTTTATATAATAGGGTGACTACAAGTTTAAGGGTATGTCTATATGCAAGTTTTTAGGGTTACATGTTGGTGATGTTATGGCGCATGCTTGAGGCACATCTTATGTGCATGGTGTGAGGCATATCTTTTGTACATGTATGAGGTACATATCTTGGTGATATTTATGCATGTTTGAGGAACTTCTTGATGAGGTTATGGGACATGTTTGAGGTACATTCATTGGTACATTCATTGGATGCTTTGGTACATGCTTAAGACATGCTTGGTAATGTTGGTTCTTGGTTGAGGTACACTATTGATGCTATGGTACTTGGTCTATTGCATGATTGAGACATGTCACAAGTGATATGTTATATGTTTTAGGTACATCTATTGTTACATGGTTTATGGATGTTGGAACATGATTGAGGCACATGGTTTGAGGTACATCTTGGCTAAATGGTTGAGTGATGTTATGGTTGTTGGCATGTTTTACAGGAAAGTGTGTGCTTGTCATTGATGGAAAGAACAACACTATTGGTGTTTTACAATAAAAGCATAAGCTCGGGAGAAGAAGCGAACAATATGCAAAAACAAGAAATCTTAGAAGAGATAGCAGTTTTCAGAATTGCAGAAGAGGTCCAAGAGATGGACTCACAAGAGCAGCAAAGGTCAAGACCCATGAACACTTAGAAAATATTCTAAGTTGGAGAGATCATAAGCTCAGGAGGAAGAGTGAAAGTGGTCGTTGGATCACCAATCCAAAAGACCAACAACTGCTAGATCTAGTGGATTTGTGAGGAGGTTACCATTTGGGGAATCTCACTTCGGAAGAATTGAAAACTTGAAAATTGAATTACCCAAAGCCCGAAATCTGAAATGAATGTGGACCATCGGATCTGGAGAAAATGCGATGACTGTCGGATTGAATTAGTGGAAGGAAATGATAAGTAAGGGTTGAGATTTGAGATCACGATCACTCGAATATTCATCAACAGTCGGATCAAATTAACTTAAGGGTAAGTTAAACGGGGCCAAATAGTTGAGAATTTGATTATCTAAATACCCGTCATCCATCGGATCAAACGTGAATTTTTGTCAGCCATTGGATCATTCTAAGTGGAAGGATAGGATAAGATAGAAGAGTTGCATCGAAGATAGATCAGGTTAATGATCTAATATCTTGATCCAACGAACATCATTCGTTTCGGGTATAAATATGTGAGGAGGTTACTCTCTGGAAAAAATATCACTTCAAGACGTCAGTTTGAGATTTGAAATCTCTAAAGTCTAGAGATCCGGAGAGCCTAAATAATTTCTCAACCATCAGATCATCCAAGGAAGATCATAGCCATCAGATTATTCTAAAGTGGAAGGACAAGATAATTTGGGTAAAGGGCATGCTAATTGTTACAGGTGAATCCTCCTATAGACAAGTAGATTCCCTCTTGGTATCTAGACCCCTAAAACAAAGACAGAAAGGGTGCTATAATTGTTCACTAACATCCTTTTATATCTAATTAAGCTAATGAATGAGGAGGAAGAAGAAAAGTGTACCTTTTTAAATGGTGTTTGTCCTCGCAAAGTCCAAGTTGAGATTCAATCCCAAGCTCATCAATAGGTCCTATAGAAAAAACAAAGATACAACAAGATTCCTATTCTACTGATATTATCTCAAATACAGATCTATCTACTGAAGACAAGTTCATGTGAAACAAACATAAACTTGAAAGAAATAGGCCAAGCATGAATTTATATTAGTGAGAACAAAGTGTTGCTTACAACAATAGATGTGGTGCAGCAGCTTCACCAAGCTCCCTTTGTCCAAACCCTTGCTTAAATAATCCACACACAGAATGATGATGCTTTACTATTCACCAAGCTCCCTTTGTCCAAACCCTTGCTCAAATAATCCACACATAGTTTGATGCCTCTAAACTGCCCTCCCTTTCACCATGAAGAGGCCTCCTTATATAACCTTGGAGAGGCCCAACCACTGGAGAGATATTTGGGATAAGTTGTGGATTCCTCTCCTTTATTTTAGGATCTTCCCTAAGATCATGCCTTGACCTTCTATTCGAATCCAACCACCTTCATAAATTGAGGGGATTCTTCCCTGATTTGTCTCAACAAACCAAAATTCACTCAGAAAGGGTAGCGCTCCCCCAAAATGGGGCACAAAGTGTTGTAGCACTCCCCCAAATAATCTCAGGGAGCGTTAACACTCCCTGACAGCACATAGGGGAGCGCTATTGGACACACCTACCACACTTAGAGGGGGTGGGGGTGGGTGAATGCGTGTGGGGATCTTTTTCCCAAAACTTCCCTCTTACACAAAAAATCCTTAGTTAACATTCAACATTTGCTCATTACTCATTGTTGTCATTTATAATTAGTTATATGTGAATACATATCATCAACATATATCAGCAACATATCAGCAACAAATCATCTCCACAAGGAACACAAAGAAAACAAGATGTATGTACAATTTTTATTTTTATTATGGACTTCAATCCGGGGGTTTTTCAACAACAACTGAATAAAGTACAACTCTACAAGAGCAGAAAATCTATATGCAAGACTCAGGTTACATTCTCAGCACCAACTGAGATGAGGCGACAATCCTCAACAAATATCAATCTGTCAACATAAACAAGTTCATCAACCATGCACCAACCTGTGCCAAACAACCTATAATCAACCTGTACCATAAACAAGTGCATCCAACCATGTACCAAGTATATACCAATCATGTGTCAAATAATAATAAATAGTGACTCATCAATATGTACCAACATCATAAACTATACACTTCATGTATGTGCCAACTCATCAACTGCTTGTCTCAACCATGACTAGTTTTGAATTAGTCAACAACCCCAACTTGAAATAATCATAACTTTGTACCTGTAATGAATAAAGATCTGAAACTGATACAAAATGTCCTTCATTGTGTTTTATGAAATTCCTCCAGGTGGAACTACTTGTAACCTCTCATAAAAGGCGTTATAGCAAAAATGGCATACCTTGCTGAATTCTGGCTTATTCTAGAGACCGACCTTGTAGAGCGTGGCCCGCACAGAATATTCATTAAATTGATATGAAACTGTTAAAAACATACTAAATCCTGTAACCTAACCAACACATTTTGTATCACTAAATTTGGATCTGTTATGAATAATTTATGACATTTTTACCCGAAACACCTGGTTTTGACTAGTTTCAGGACTAGCCACAAACCCTATTTTCCACGGAGTGTAACTCCCAAAATACAACGAAACACAAGATGAATTTTTTACCACAGATACTTGGGTATGTTTTCTCAATGGAATATCAATTTCACAATCTGAATCAATATAGAAACAAAGTTATAGAGAAAATGGTGAGATGACCTGTAAATAACATACTTTAGAAAGCACCATCAAAAGAATTTATCCTTCCTTGCATTTCGGTCTTCTTTTCTTCACCTTTCCTCAGAATTTTGGATTAGATATCCTTGTTTACCTCAGAAACATATATATATTCAAAATTATCAAGTATGATTCAAATGAGAGAGGCTTGCCTCTTATTTATACTCTCCCAGTAGCTTCCTTAAAAACATCTTCTAGGTCACTTGGCCCCACTTTCCTTATTTTAGGGTTAACCCACTTCTAACTTCTCCATTAAATTTATTATATAAATAATTTATTTTGTATTCATTTTGAATTATAGTACACTCATCACTTAAATTTATTATTTACCTTTCAAAAACCCTTAAACCACTTTGACTACTTTGACCTTTTGGGGCTTCTAGATGACATGTGAGGGTCATCCAACTTCGTAAGGCCATAACTCTCAAACTGTGAGGAGTTATGTGACATTCCACATACCACCAGAAATGGAATGAAATGTACTATCTATATAGAATAGTAAGGTCTAAAAATATATCATAACTCATACCGTTACCCATCAAACAAACTTGGGTCCATTACCCAAACCTGGGGTCTCCAACTTCTCATGGCCATAAATCTCTAACCGTGAGGAGCTATGTGACATTCTACATACCACCAGAAATGGAATGACAAGAAATATACATCTAGGATAGTTTCCCAAAAAAATTCAATGTCCTTCATCTCATTATTCCACATACAAACATGGGTCCTCCAACTGTTCTTCTAGGATCACTCAATCCGCAAAGCGTCTTCCCGTGTGGGCTTTCACCATAAGGGGACCACTTTGGAGTTCATACATTTGTGCACCTTATCAATCATGATAAGACAATAATGAGTCATCTATACATTTTTCCAACAATGCATCATATACCAATGAAGCCACATTGATCCATCTTCATCATGTACCAATGAAAACTCATTGATCCATCGTCATCATAGCAATGACAACTCATTG
>JASDQU010360352.1:1588-11786 GCA_032191745.1 Picea mariana | reverse complement strand
ATTTGATGGTTTCAATCCCTCAGGTTGGGTTATCCAAATGGAACACTATTTCTCTCTCCATGGAATTACCTATGACCTACATAAAATAAAAGTGGGGGTCTTATATTTGGATTCAAAATGTTCACGGTGGTGACAATGGTATAAAAAAAATTATGGAGGCTACATTGCTTGGACCCTATTTGTGCAAGTCCTTTATGCTTATTTTGAACATGACACTTACTACTTGGGATGATTGAAAAAATTATGTCAAATAGACACATTTATTGATCATATGGTCAATGTAAGTGTCATTATGAATTTTTAGTGATGCCCTTGGGCCTTTGCAATTCTCCATCCACCTTCCAGATCCTCATGAACAAAAAATTGCACCCTTTTTATGTATTTTTGTGCCAGTATTATTTGATGATATCTTGATCTATATAAAAACCTAAGATTTCCAAATAGTACATGTCGATAGAGCCTTGAAACTCCTACAGGACCACCAACTATTCTTGAAATGATCTGAATGTTCTTTTGGGGTTTCAAAGGTTGAATACTTGGATCACATTGTTAATCATGATTGAGTACGAGTATATCTCAAGAAATTTGTGACTATGAAAGAGTATCCTTGGCCGAATATGTTGAAGATCCTATGTCGGTTTTAGGACTTACTAGCTACTACAAGATTGTAAAATGTTATGGAAAAAACATTTCTCCCTTAACATCACTACTAAAAGAGAATGCCTTTGTATGGAGCGAGGTAGTTGAGCAAACATTCTCAACTTTAAATGATTTCATGTGCACTACTCTAATAGTAGAAATGCCATATTTTGTTAAGACGGTTTTCATGTGCACCTCTTGGCATTCACCAGTAAGCAGTTGTGTGGACACAATTTGGGTAAATCCACATATGACAAAGAGATGATGGCCATTCTTCATGCAATGGATACCTAACATCCATATCTCGTAGGGTGGCGTTTCCAAATAAAGACTGACCATCATAGTCTAAATTTTTTTATAGAACAAAGGCTATCCTCACCAGAGAAACATAAATGGCTCACCAAGATACTAAGGTGTGATTATGAGATTATCAATAAGAAGGATAAATAAAATGTGGTGATTGATGCTTTATCTAGGCATTTTGTGGGGAAGGGATCCTTTCTTTCCTTATCGTTACTCATTCTAGGTTGGCTTGAGGAAGCCTGTCGAGAATGGCTGGAAAATGACACTATTTTTCAACTTATCCAAAAGCTACAAGAAGATCCAAAACCTCCTAAAGGGTATACATGGAAGAAAGATACATTGAGGTATAAAGGGCACATTTTTATGGTAAATAATTCTACCTTAAAACAAATGGTCTTAGAGGAATTTCATTCTTCACCTATAGTGGGTCACTCTATATTTCATAAAACCTATGAAAGAACTAAATGATCGTTCTTTTGGAAAAGAATGAAAAAAAACCTCCAGGATTTTTCAACAACTTGTGACACTTTCCAAAGAAAAAAGGGCGAGACAATGAAAACACCAAGGGAATTGTAACCACTATTGACTCCAACACATATATGGATTGGCATATCTATTTATTTTATAGTGGGAATCCTAGGAGTAGGTAACAAATTAGTGATCATGGTGGTTGTTGATAGTAATTCCAAATATGCACATTTTTTTCCTTATCACACCCATTTACCCCTTCCTTAGTTTCCCAAGTATTCATGAATCATATTTTTAAGTTACATAGCATGCACACTTCCATTATCACGGATTGGGACACTACCTTCACTAGTGAACTTTGGCAAGAGTTGTTTAAAGTTTAGGGTACCTAGATAAACATGAGCACTATGTATCATCCTGTGCATTGGACAAGTGGTCTACAAGAAGCCACATGGAAATCATTCGTGATTCTATAGGAATTTTCTCATCTTTAGCCTTGTAATGTACCTAGGGAGGATAATATGGGGTACCTAGGGAGGAATCGAAGGGGGCGATGATTGTAATGTGGCCATAATAATAGAATAAGATCACTATGTAATTAAAAGGAAATAATATAATAATAAGGGGTAGTTGACTTAAGACCCCTAAAAATACTAATGAGAAATTATAAATACACATGAGTATCATTGTATTGAATGTGTGTTGAATTGTATTATCTTATAGAAATCATGGTTTGTGGAGTGATTCTTTCAATAAGGAGTATTTGATGGTGTTAACCTACCTTAAGGGTTCTTCTCTCTATATTCTTAGTGTTTTTTCATGATGAATGTTTTGGTAACTTTGGTGTTTAGGGTTTATTTTTGAAGTTTTATGGTGGATTATTTCTTATATATTTGAAGTATTACTACAAGTGGCATCAGATCTCTTTATTGGGTATGAAGTGGGAGAATTTTTGGGCACAAAGTGGGATATTTTTTTTTCTTTTTTTCTTTTTGCATATTTTTTATGGGAAAAAGAGGACGACAATATTCAGGTCAATTTCTAAAACTTTATGTGTATAATTTGAAGAAACCCACCATATATCTGAATTCCTATAAAAAAAATACCCAATTTAAAAAAAAAAAATCATCCAAAACAAATTCCGGGAAGTGGAGATATCATCAATTCAAAATCTCCATTTTTAGGGTTTTTTCCTATGACGACCGCAAATTTCACAGATTGGATATATTTTGGTAGACTAGTAAAACCAGTGCCATTAGATCCAAAAAATAAATGGAATATCATAATTGGGGCAATAATATTCAATCCTAGAAGTATAACAAAAGTTATGATCGTTTTACCTTTTCAGCCTCATACCCTAACTATATTAAGGAGATCCATTGAAACATAAGTGATTCTCTTCAAAATGATAGTTCTATGTTTGGCACGATGTATTTTAATGGTAAATATGATGGTCCTAGTAATGAAGAATTTATCAATTGGATAAAATTAGAATTTTCCACAGACTAGAGATTTGAATTTAATTGTGAACTAGAGGATGATGCAACCGCATGGGGGCACTTACTTGATTATGTTAAGATGGAGGAACTTACTCATGAAGGATATGAACACGTATTTTTAGCGAGGTTGTATCATGTTGAGAATAAGGATAAGAAGAACAATGGGGATTTATTTTCATGTGACAACTTCATATTACAGGTTTAGGGATGCATTCAACAGGAAAAGGTTATTGTTTCTATAAACCCTAGTAGCAAACATAACTTCATCAACGTTAACATGGCTAAAAGATTGCATGTACTTGCAAAGAATATTCAAAGAACACAGGTTGAAGGTGAAAATATTCAATTTTTTAAATATTTAAAGATTACCATGGATAAATATGTGTTGCATTCATATTTTTATGCTATAAATATGGATGGTGTGGATGTTGTTTTGGGATATCCTTGGATGGAATCAGTTGGTACAGTTAATATCAATGTGCAAAAGAAAAGTTTGAAGCTATGACAAGAAAATGAAAATTACATTGCAGGATATTCTCTTATTAAACATGAAGGTCCCAAGTAGGCACACAAAGAATTACTTGTAGGGAAACAAATTGAAGTACCTCATGACATGTCAAATGAAGAATTTATGATTGATTTAGAAGAAGGGCTACAAAATAAATTGACAAAAAGCCAATGAAGGGCATCAAAAGAATGATGAAGCTAAGGAAACGTGTCTTGAAGAATCAAAGAAAGATGAATCAATGGCTAAGGATGTTGTATATCACCACCCACACCACTAAAAGAAATAACAGTCATTAAGACAAGGGCATGAGCATCAACAAACTTACTATGGATCAACATGGAATGAGAGAGGCAACCAACATGGAGGAACATGGAGGAATAAAACAAATGCATGGAGATATCAATGTAACACAATGAAGACATGGATCCCAAAGAGAAACCAAAATCAAGATCAAATAAAGGCCACAGTTGGACCCATGTCCACATTTCATTAGCATGGATGGATGCTCATGCATGGTACCAATTGACTACATTTCTTAGTAGATTATATTATATGCCTTCTTCTCATGTTTCGAGGTTGAAACATACCAAGGGGGGATGGAATATAAAGTACCTAGGGAGTATAATATGGGGTACCTAGGAAGGTACCCAAGGGGATAATGAATGTAATGTGGCCATAATAATAGAATAGGCTCATCCATTGGATGTAGCTTGGGTGGTTTGGAGGAATGATTGTCACCCACCCCACCCAGGTTCAATTCCTTGTGAGTGATATGGTGTGCCCTTAAATGGGTCTATAAGATGCTCTTGTTTTTGAGCCTCCAATATTTTTAAAACACTCGGCCTCCCTATGCTCTCTCGCAGATTTCGAGGGGGGGGGGTTTCCATAGATGTATTGAGCATTGATATCCGGTGTCATGAACCACATGGAAAAAAAAACCAGAATAAGCCCACTATGTAATTAAAATTAAAGAATATAATAATAAGGGCTAGTTGACATAAGAACCCTAAGAATACTCACGATAAAGTATAAATACACATGAGTATCATTGTATTGGATGTGTATTGAATGGGGTGGTCATGTTGTGGTCCTACCCCAACCTTTGCACTTTAGGCTACCTAGGAGTTATTCAATCAATGTATGTAATGGGTGTTTGAATAAGGCCCATTAGATAGTAGTGGATAGTTATTTATTGTAAAAGGATTGACTTTACAAGATCCACTAGGTAGTTTGTACCCATTAGCGATGGGACCAAAAGTACTTAGGCTTTTTCTCTTGACAATATATTTAAAGATATAGGAAGCTATGGAAGTTTTTGACATGTATTGTTGTATTTGGAGATTTTATCAGTGCACCTCACCTTAAGAGACAAGTGAACATTGTTTCTTTCTTTTGATTATCATAATTCAATGGTATATTTTGCATATTTCATCATATTTGTCTCTCGTATCTACTTTTATGCAATTATTTCTCTATATGCGTAGTTATGTTTCAAGTTTAAAGGTTAAGGAACATTTCATGAGTACTCCACTCTTTATTAAATTTATTCTACTAACCTCATAGCACAAGACACATTTTCGAAGTAGTAATATCAAACTTAGAACTATAGCCTTGCTTTACAAACAATCAGTAAGGTGGGTGTAAGAACCATTCATATTATGTGCAATTGTTTCACTAAGCATCATCTAGACATGTGGATCAACATGTGTCTTAACCCACCCATGAGGGGTGCCAATGTTATATCTTGATTTTAATGCTTTGTATGGGATATGATATTTTAAATTTCTTCTAAAACCTCTTGTGTTTGTAATAAATTTGAGTTTTAGTTCCTTTGATTTGAATCATTATTTTGTTATTGTTGTGGGTTATTTTTTTAGTTAGCATGAGGCAAATGGTTAGGCTTTAATGGTTGCTCATGTGCAATGTCCGTGTGGAATATTTACATACAAATTGTTTTGTGTTGTTAATGTTGTATTCATGCAAGGGGTGATGTTAGGTCTTCAATACACCTAGCACAATGGGGATTCGGTGGAATGATGCCTTGCTACAACTTGTTGGTATGCTAGTGTATATGTCAATAGTATATTTCACATTCTTCTCTATGGAACTCACATACTTAAATTGCTCAATTATTTTGATTGCGCTACATTCTTGTAACTCTTGTTGCAATGTAAGTAGTGCACATGGGTATTGCAAATTTGTTGATGAGATATATTTAAGAGGGATGTTATCACACCAAATTTGTATGTTGCACAGATGCAATATTTTCGTGAAAACATCAATTATGAGCATATGCCAATATAATAAGGCCAATGAATCATTAAGCAATAAGAAATATCTCATTTATATATGAAGAATCAAAGCCAAATTATGTAGTTCACTAAACTATTAGCTGCATGGTAACGATTCCTCGAATTATCTTGTTTTCCTCATATTTTCCTACGTATGTTGCCTCAATATCCCCTTCATGTACTCAAAACATTCCAAGACTATTATCAAATGGCTATTTCAAGTATTATTAGTCCCTACCCTTTGTGCTGGAGGGACTACTAGTAAATGGTTTTTAGCTAATCTATTAGTTATGCACACAAAACAAAGCAACACCAACCATTTTAAACCAAAGTTTTTAAAGTTTTATGGAATTTCCAAACTCAAATTTGATTGTTTATCGTAAGTTTTCAAATTGTGATCTTATTTGGCCTCTTCCCGAGGCATAGGGAGAATATCTGCAAAGTTTTTCATCTGAACTTACGAAATGATGGCTACTTTAACGTGTACATATCTCCAGGTGAACTAATGCTATCTTCAAAGATAGCATTAGTTAGTTAACATTTAATGTTTTCCCTCACGTTTTCACTCTCGTTGTGAGGTTCTTCTTTACGGTTATGTGCCTAGCAAAAGAGGTTGAGAACCATGCAAGATTCGTGTCACTCAATGGTCGTGAGTCCAGTGAATCATCCAGTCGAATCCATTCCATAAAGACTCCCTTCATCTGTGTATCCCTTCATCATCAACTTTGCATCCCTGGTAAAGGCTTGAACTTCTATCGTTATTTGTTGGTTCATTTAATTACTGCAGTTCCGCTCAATGCAAGGGCTGGCCTAAATGGCAAGGGCTGACCTAAACGATAGCTTCTGATGACCTCAATTCTTTCTAGATTATACGAGTGATGGTACCACGCACTCTGGGTTGGGTGAAGAGGAAAACTTCCCTTTTCAATGCAATTTCTTCTGTAATGCTACTAACCGGTGCTCCCATCCTTCCTTTTGGAGGTGATCAATCCGAATAAACATAATAGACATCATCCCCAGCTTCCGCACACGGGGCTTCCTTTTGGATCCAATAGTCAAGATCCTATTTATAGGGAGTTCAAGGAGGATTTCGGGCAAGAAAGAAATCTCTAGAGGTCAGGTTTTCTTCTTTAATCTGCAAAATAACAACAACATGTCATGTTTTCTTCTTTAATCTGCAACAATAAAGTCTGGTAAGAAGACCTGTGACCAACTAGTCATGATTTCTAATCTAATTTGGTTATGAATGCTTCATGTACAAAATAAATAGAAGGCATATAACGTCTACCCATTGTTGTGACCAACTAGTCATGATTTCTAATCTAATTTGGTTATGCATGCTTTATGTACAAAATAAATAGAAGGCATATAACTTCTACCTGCAATGGGTGTTGCAGTGACCCTTCCAGCCTAGAGATAATTTTCTGTTTCTTTACAATGACCACCTATGATAAGAAATAACTGGATTTTAGATCCTAACCTAAAGAGAATTGAGAATTGTTTTCCATACATTTGTTGGGATCCATAGTTACAAGAACTCTTCAATCGACATGATGGATTTTAATTCATGATTTATAATCTTTGATGACATAAAAAATTAAAAGAACGCTTCTTCAATCGACAAGATGGATTTCAATTCATTGTCCGGATAATAAGTCACTTTTATTGTTCTGGTAGCATCATCTAATTGGTTTTTTTTATAAAGAAGAAATTGATCCTCTAATATATGTTGATTGAACCACAATCATAATTGCAGCCATCTCTTTACTGTACTGGTGAGATATTATTGTATAATATCAGATCATTCAATCTTGTTGAGAATCAAGAGGCTCCCAAGTTATTTTCGGCACTGAAGGTATTCATCCATGCCGATTCATATTTACCCCCCTCAGGCGACGTAGATGAAGGAAAAACCAATAAATTATCATTTTGGGCAAATGATGCAGATGAGTTTTCTCTTTAGCAATTTTTGTTTTATGAAGCCCATAACTGTTCTTTGATAAACTTTCCACATAATCAATGTATTTGTTTATAAACATTTTATTTCGTTGAAATATGTCCCAGACCGGAAGATCATAAATATGAATAGTCTTAAATCCTTTGCTTATCGGATAGCGTCTTCATAGGAGAACTCATTTTCAGTAAGTTGTGGAGGATTCTTGGGGAAAGTGGTTTTGTTTGCTCCATCCATGACTATGCCTACAATGTATGCCTCAGAGTTGTCCTTGCCAAGGCTTCTGACGTTGGTCAAGGTAAAACTACTAACCCGTCACTTAGGAATATGCTCGTATTCCCTTTGCAAGTCACGATAAGACAGTCACGCCAGAGAGAATCACAAGCACTGCTGTAGAAACACTGCGGAAATACCACTGTGAAAAAACCTTCCACCTATCGGCTGCGATAATGTAGGCAATTCACAAATTCCTATCGTCTTTGGCTCTATTTCAAGAGGATTACCCACGATAGTGAATATGAACAACATGAATGAAACAATTAATGGATCTATGAATGCCCAATATTGGAAATGTATCAGCTCGTCACAACGTTTACACATGGGATTCAATCTCGCCCATCAAAGTTTAGTTGAGAACCCTGGACTAGATTGCATTCAATGGATTACAAAGACCGCCATGTGTCCACTTAAATAAAACAGGTGTTGAGGTTTTGTGATGTACAAAGAACACGTTTTGATTTCTGTTGTCCGCGTCCACCATCATGCCAGGATATTATTAAATTGCTCTATTTATCATTTGCATTCCCAATTTTCTTTACTTCTACCCTTTTCCAATCACAAAGGCACATAATCCCAATCACTCAAATTTAAAAAAATAAAAAATTTATCTACATGGTGGACATGTTCAATTATTCGATTGTTATCTTTGCATTGGTAGCCTATATCTGTTGGTTTTTGTTCATATTTGAATTCAATGACAAATGAAATTCATAAAAATTTCAACAATAAAAAAAAGATGCAATTTGTATCATTTTACGAGTAAACTTATTTCTAAACTTATGATTTCTTTAATAAACTGGTATATACACCAAGTGTTCAACTTTATGTGCCATTTGACCATATCATTATTCCGTATAAATGACATTGTCTTTTTGTGCAGAGCAACCTCCCTTCTAATTTAATCTGTTGGGAATTACAATATCCTTACTTGAAGTATTTGAGAACAAAGGCAAATAACTTTGTTAGGAACCAAATATCAATATAGCATAGAAAAACCTCAGAATAAGTACTCAACGCCTTGAAAAGAGATAAATTTAGATAATAAGCCTCTTCAAGGGGTCAACCTCCTTATGCCCACATAAATGTTCATTTACAAGATGATTCAAAATGAAAATGTCTCCTTGGTATATATAGGAGACTAGGAGGTATAATTACAACTAATGGACTAAAGACGACATAAATAAAATAACATTACTAATATAATATGCCCCAATTAAGGGTTAATGAGCCACTATTTAGGGCTTAACATTCCCCTCCCCTTGAGACAAGTGTTGTCCGCAACACTTGAGTAACTCTGGATACTTCTGTATAAAAGACCCATCTTCCCAAGTGGAATCTTCAGCCGATAGTTTCCTCCATTTAATGAGATACTCTGAAATGGATATATTCCTTAGCTGGCAAATTCTTGTGTTAATGATGGCTTCAGGATCCAATATGATTTTTCCTTCCTCGTCAAGTTCTGGCAATACAATTTTAACTGGGATCTTGTCACCTATAACCTTCTTTAAGAATGAAACATGGAAAACTGGATGTACTCGTGAAGATGCAAGCAACTCCAATTTGTATGCTATAATACCAATATTTTGCAACACCTTATAAGGGCCATAGTACTTTCGTGATAATTTATTATCTTTCTTGGCTTGCTTGAGGGACATCTGTTTGTATGGTTGTAATCTTAAAAACACCCAATCCCCTACTTCAAAACTTATTTCACTACGACGTTGATCTTCTTGTTGTTTCATACAATTCCGTGCCATGGTCAGGTTGTCCTTTAATATTTGGAGAACTTGTTGTTGATGCTCGATGTGATCTTCCACTGCTTGAACCTTATATTTTTCTTTTAGAGAAGAAGTGATGGAAGGAGGGTGGTATCCATAGAGTGCCATAAATGGTGTCATTTTTGTTGCAATATGAAAGGAAGTATTATACCACCATTTTGCCAAGGGTAACCATTTGAACCATTGTGTTTGTTTATCAGAGACAAAGCAACGAAGGTATCCTTCCAGACATTTGTTCACTATCTCGATTTGTCCATCAGATTGAGGATGATAGGATGAGTTATGAGCCAATTGAGTACCCAAACAAGAAAATAATTCTGTCCAAAAATGTCCAGTGAAAATGGGATCTCTGTCACTTACCATGATCTTTGGGCTGCCATGTCGCTTTTGAAATGTCTCCATGAATGCGGTGCAAATATACTAGCTTTGAAGGGATGAGAGAGTGCACAAAAGTGTGCGTACTTGGTCATTCTATCAAC
>JASDQU010360349.1:0-11801 GCA_032191745.1 Picea mariana | reverse complement strand
ATGGAGAGAGGGATAGAGAGAGAAAGGGTTCTATTATCACTCCAAGAAACTCTTTGAGGTTGTAGGTCAAAGATGCTTGGTAACTTAAAGTAAACTTGCTTTTGTGTTTTTGTATGTGTGGATCAATGGGATAACTCAATTATAGTATGGCATTTAGACAGTCAAAATGAGAATCAAATGAACCAGTTCTCTCAAGGATCAATAATCAATGATGGAATTTAAGTGGGTGAGAAAACAATGCATATAAACCAAATACAAAATGTAGGGTTTAATAAACAATGATAAGAAACTATTAAACAAGTTATGAACTGACTGATGAGATGACATTCATTCTGTAGTTAAAACAACTTGAATAAGAGTATAGAAGGAAAGATGAGAATCTAATATCAATAGAGAGAGAAAACTAGGATTTGTATTATCATATCAAAAACCCTGTTTACGATATAGTATATTTCTGTATCCAGAATCGAACCCCCTCCTTGGTTTCATCTGAAGTTCTTGGCTTTATAGCCTTTACAAGATAACTGAGATCCTATAAAGGAGGATCGAATTTACTTGAAATAGACACTCAAAACTTGACACAAGAAAATAGGAAGAGATCCTAAAAAATAGGTCAACTCCTCATCTTTGATGATCTTCATATCCTTCAGAACTTTGACAAGTGTAGAAAGCCTTCCAATGCTACTGAATATCCATAGAAGATAAGATAAGTCAAATTTGCCACTTTTAGCAAAAACTGTTTCTGTGCAGAGAAAATAGGTATCTAATTCACCTTGCCACCTTGCTAAACACCTCAAACATCATAATAGAACCTTAAATATGATGTGTTTAATTATTGCCCATCTTTTGAAACCCTCCTCCAGGTGTTTGATTGAAAAAAACTTGGATCTGGGTGAAAATACAACTTCTCTGCCCTGTCTGCGGTTTCATCAGCTCTTTCGCCTTGAAATTTGCTAGTTAGCCGTTGAAAGCTCTGCTTTTCAATGACTAACTATTTTTAGAAGCACTTCCTGTGCCGGTGAAAGCTCTTCTTTGGCCAAAACAAAATCTTCAAAATGGGTATGCTCTGCCTCCATGGCTGCCATCTGTTCTTTTAGAATTTGAACCAAATTCCTTTATTGTTTTCTTTGGTTTTCCGTGCACTAAATAATTATTTCAAGACAATGATGATGTTGATCCATCACTGTTTCATTGGTATTGTGCATAAATAAGAGATTGCATATAACATTTGAAGCAACAATAGTACATTGCTATCTCTCTGCAACAATACATTGTTATCTCTCTGCTCGGTATTCTTCATCAAGGAAGTAAAAACTTGAAAATCTTGAGAGGTTCCTTAAACTGCTTCCAAAATTGTTGTCCCTCACCTGGTAATAGATATAGACACTAGAGGGGCATGTAGTTAATGGAACTCAAAAATATGGATATATCTATGATATCAAGTTAAGGAGGAACCTTGGAGCACCGATATGCAATATGTTCATCCTTGCGTGTGTTGCTCACAAGTCCTCCACATCACAAATAGAATAAACTATTACGATCTGCAAAAGCATCCATTACAACTTGCGTTCTATTGTTACACAACTCTTAGGTTCTTTGTAAGGTATGTAAGACTGCAGATTCACCAACTGCTGTTGTCAGTGCCATGACAATAGCTTGCAAGGCTTGGCCTTCATTTAAGATTCATCCTCTTTGCTTTTGTTCATCGCTAGGGTGACCGCTTTCCTTCCATGAAGCACAACTACAATACCTTCACCTCTGCACACACCTCTTATACTATGGTTCTAGTTTTCTGGTGTTTGAATAACCCTCTGATGCGTGGTTCCATGAAGAATTTGATGAGTGCCTATCCATTTCATCTGCATTAATTTTCAGCCTTACCTTTTGATAGTGAATCCAAAATGAAAACATCATGATCGGCCTCTTCAGGAAATCATTTGGAAGAAGACATTATATTTTGTTCTTTGCTCCGATTTGTGTCACCCGGCTTCAAAGATTGAGTATGGACTCTCATGTAATAAGACCCTGTGTGTAAAACTGAAAAATAAGTGAATTTCATCAGCAAATGGAGACCCATAAATACTTCCACCATCTGCATCGATATTAATTTAGTCGTTTCCCTACAAAAACCATATTTGTTGTTCTCATTCTCTGCGATGATACTTTGATTTAGGTAGTTGGCCATGGATACCTTACAGCTCGGCGTAAATAGATTTCAAACCCTGTATCATTGATTTTAGTTTGGCATATGGCAGCTTAATTCGTTGCTTGATTTATAGCTAGACTCATGGCTTAATTCGTGGCTCACTTTTATAGCTTGGCTTTGGGTGTCGATTAGTCATTCAACTAGTTGAATGCACTTGGAGTTGGGTTATATAGACATATGGCATAACTTATGACTTTGACTTGGTTTGGCTAGCATAAAAATGGCTTGTATTTTAATTTGCTCTTACCAGCGTATAACTATACCTCACATGTCAATACTATTGTGAATGATCGATAGGATATGAAAAGAAAAAGGCTTGGCACATGTACTGGGTTTATGATGGTTAATGTGTAGCTTATGCTTGATATGTGGACATGAATTTTGGTATAGTTTGGTGATGCTAGATTCGTAGTATTAGCATATAGTGGATATTAAATAGTTTAGGATTAGAAATCTAAAACACCCACCACTTTTGATAAAACAAAAAATTATATTTTTTGTTTTATTTAAAAGATGTAAAGAGACATAAATCTTATAATTTTAGGCTCTAATAACTGGCAATTTTGGAATGCAGGTCAGAAGGCATAGTGAAAGCAATCTTGGGCAAAAAGATCATTAGAAACTTATCAAGGATTATTGGGAAATTGAGAGTATGATACTGGCCCAAAAACCTAGGGGAAAGATAAATCAAGTAGTGAGTAATGAGGACATAAAAATACCATTATTTTTTGGTCGCTAACATCTCGCTCTAGCTGGGATGGATATCTCCCTGTGAGGTTTCCAAGAACCTAGTAGTTTCAGTCGCCTTTATCACTGGGCTATGGAATCATCTAGCTTGTACAACTGATCCTCCGCAAACCTATAGCCTGTCTGTAACTTGCTCATCTTATTCAATAAACCAACAATTGAACATGATCTAACTGCTCGTATAGAGAGCTTATTCACTTGTCTACTCCTACACTAACCCAACTCTACAATTTGATTAGGTAAATGTTGACTTCCATAACGACCATTCAAGCAATTTTAAAATTGAAGAAACCTTATCTCTGTTACTGCTTGATAGAAGGTAACAGAAATATATCAACAATGATAAATAAAATTTCAGAAAGGCATACTCACTGATGAATACCGATGAGTAAAGAAAATTTGAAATTTTCAGAGGATGTGAGATATACAACTCCATCAAAGCTGCTACTGGGTCTCTGAATCCAAGATTATAAACATTCTGACTCACAGAAAATAACTGCCCTTCCGTGAATGTCTCTCTATTTGCAAATAGATGCCTTCTTTAACAATATTTCTGTTGTCTCAACTGAGAACTGAAAAATTGCTGCTGGGTGTCCTCACTGATATCGATGTTAAATGTGAACTATTCTCTCTCTGTCAGAGGAAAATGAAAACTCAATTGCTGATCTGAACTTTTTTTCTCGTCATCTTCCTCTTCATGTCTGCTGCAATTCCCCTTTGTCTGCAAATCTGAAGGTTGAGAACTATCCTTGACATTTGCTGTAGATTTGAAACTGTCATATGCTGATATGTCAATCTGTTGGTTGCATTTCTTTGTCTGCAAATCAGAAGACCGAGGGCCACCCTTAGTATCTACTATAGATTCAAATCTATCACATGCTAATATAAAAATCTATTTATCATTTTCCAAGTTTTCAAATGGGACAATCTGATCTTCATGACAATTTAAGATAGAAGATGCTTTTGGTACAATGTCAAAAGCATCTATACTATGGCTACCATTGTGAATCTCATCGATGTCTCCGTCACAATGAGAGGTATCCCCTATAACAACATACTCTTCATGGCTATCTGAATCTCTATTCAATAAATGAAATTCATGACAACATTCAGGATATAGAAGATCAGCTGAAAAGATTTCTTTGCAAAACAAATGAAAGGCAGCATGAAAATCTGCCAAAAAACTGATACTAACAACAGGGAGTGACTAGTACCAATCACGAGAAATCCCCTCTAATGAAAACCTGGAGAGATTGATCTGAACATCCTCATGCACAATTTGCAACCGATGAATGAAATCATAAAAATCCAACAAATGTTCAGCTGGCACTTCCCACTCTTCTCCTCGAAATCTGGGAATACTACATTCCAATTCATCTCTACTAGGCACTGGGTGAGGGTAACCAGAAATACGTGAGAAATTGCAAAATGAATACCTCTTGTTCATCTCATACCAGTGGAGTCGCCAATAGATTTCAGAACGATGAGGTCGCCACTGAATCTGTCCTTCATGGAGTTGCCAGATAGATGATTACAACTGATCCTAATGTCCGATCCTTGTCTATCATCAATGGATCAGCTCTGTGTCATCTCCCAGGAAAGCTGAGCTTCAGTCTCCTCTCCCCGACAATGGCGCCAATTTGCTATCACTCCAAGAAACACTTTGAGGTTGTAGGTCAAAGATGCTTGGTAACTTAAAGTAAACTTGTTTTTGTGTTTTTGTATGTGTGGATCAATGGGATAACTCAATTACAGTATGGCATTTAAACAGTCAAAATGAGAATCAAATGAACCAGTTCTCTCAAGGATCAATAATCAGATGATGGCCTTTAAGTGGGTGAGAAAACAATGTTTATAAACCAAATACAAAATGTAGGGTTTAATAAACAATGATAAGAAACTATTAAACAAGTTATGAACTAACTGATGAGATGACATTCATTCTGTAGTTAAAACAACTTGAATAAGAGTACAGAAGCAAAGATGAGAATCTGATATCAATAGAGAGAGAAAAATGTGATCTGTATTATCATATCAAAAATCCTATTTACCATATAGTATATTTCAGTATCCAGAATCGAACCCCCTCCTTGGCTTCATTTGAAGTTCTTGGATTTATAGCCTTTACAAGATAACTGAGATCCTATAAAGGAGGATCGAATTTACTTGAAATAGACACTCAAAACTTGACACAAGAAAATAGGAAGAGATCCTAAAAACTAGGTCAACTCCTCATCTTTGATGATATTCATATCCTTCAGAACTTTGACAAGTGTAGAAAGCCTTCCAATGCTGCTGAATATCCATAGAAGATAAGATGAGTATGTTTCACCAGCTCTTTCGCCTTGAAATTTGCTAGTTAGCCGTTGAAAGCTCTGCTTTTCAATGACTAACTGTTTGTAGAAGCGCTTCCTGTGCCAGTGAAAGATCTTCTTTGGCCAAAACAAAATCTTCAAAATGGGCATGCTCTGCCTCCATGGCTGCCATCTGTTCTTTTAGAATTTGAACCAAATTCTTTTGTTGTTTTCTTTGGTTCTCCGTGCACTAAATAATTATTTCAAGACAATGAAGATGTTGAGCCATTACTGTTTCATTGGTATCGTGCATAAAGAAAAGATTGCATATAACATTTTAAGCAGCGACAGTACATTTCTATCTCTCTTCAACAATACATTGTTATTTCTCTACTCGGTCTTCTTCATCAAGGAAGTAAAAACTTGAAAATCTTGGGAGGTTCGTGAAACTGCTTCCAAAATTGTTGTCCTTCACCTGGTAATAGATATAGACACTAGAGGGGCATGTAGTTAATGGAACTCAAAAATATGGATATATCTATGATATCAGGTTAAGGAGGAACCTTGGAGCACCGATATGCAATATGTTCATCCTTGCGTGTGTTGCTCACAAGTCCTCCACATCACAAATAGAATAAACTATTACCATCTGCAAAAGCATCCATTACAACTTGTGTTCTACTGTTATATAACTCTCAGTTTCTCTGTAAGGTATGTAAGACTACAGATTCACCAACTGCTGCTGTCAGTGCCATGACAATAGCTTGCAAGGCTTGGCCTTCATTTAAGACTCCTTGTCCTCTTTGCTTCTGTTCATCGCCAGGGTGACCGCTTTCCTTCCATGAAGTGCAACTACAATACCTTCACCTCTACACACACCTCTGATACTATGGTTCTATTTTTTTGGTGTTTGAATAACCCTCTGATGCGTGGTTCCATGAAGAATTTGAAGAGTGCCTATCCATTTCATCTGCATTAATTTCCAGCCTTATCTTTTGATAGTGAATCCAGAATGAAAACATCATGATCGGCCTCTTCAGGAAATCGTTTGGTAGAAGACATTATATTTTGTTCTTTGCTCCGATTTGTGTCACCCGGCTTCAAATATTGAGTATGGACTCTCATGTAATAAGACCCTGTGCATAAAACTGAAAAATAAGTGAATTTCATCAGCAAATGAAGACCCATAAATACTTCCACCATCTGCACCGATGTTAATTTAGTCGCTGCCCTACAAAAACCATATCTATTGTTCTCATTCTTTGCGATGATACTTTGATTTAGGTAGTTGGCCATGGGTACCTTACAGCTCGGCGTAAATAGATTTCAAGCCCTGTATCATTGATTTTAGTTTGGCGTATGGCTTAATTCGTTGCTTGATTTACAACTAGACTCATGGCTTAATTCGTGGCTCACTTTTATAGCTTGGCTTTGGGTGTCAATTAGTCATTCAACTAGTTGACTGCACTTGGAGTTGTGAATGATCGATAATATATGAAAAGAAAAAGGCTTGGCACATGTACCAGGTTTATGATGGTTAATGTATAGCTTATGCTTGATATGTGGACATGAAGTTTGGAATAGTTTGGTGATGCTAGATTCGTAGGATTAGCATATAGTGGATATTAAATAGTTTAGGATTAGAAATCTAAAACACCCACCACTTTTGATAAAAATTATATTTTTTGTTTTATTTAAAAGATGTAAAGAGACATAAATCTTAGAATTTTAGGCTCTAATAACTGGCAATTTTGGAATGCAGGTTAGAAGGCATAGTTAAAACAATCTTGGGCAAAAAGATCATTAGAAACTTATCAAGGATTATTGGGAAATCGAAAGTATAATACTGGCCCAAAAACCTAGGGGAAAGATAAATCAAGTAGTGAGTAATGAGGACATAAAAATACCATTATTTTTTGGTCGCTAACATCTGGCTCTAGCTAGGATGGATACCTCCTTGCGAGGTTTCCAAGAACCTAGTAGTTTCAGTCGCCTTTATCATTGGGATATGGAGTCATCTTCCTGTACAACTGATCCTCCGCAAAACTGTAGCCTGTTTGTAACCTACTTAGCTTATTCAATAAACCAACAACTGAACATGATCTAACTTCTCGTATAGAGAGATTATTCACCTGTCTACTCCTACACTAACCTAGCTCTGCAATTTGATTAGGTAAATGTTGACTTCCATAACAACCATTCAAGCAGTTTTAAAATTGAAGAAACCTTATCTCTGTTACTTCTTGATAGAAGGTAACTGAAAGATATCAACAATGATAAATAAACTTTTAGAAAGGCATACTCACAGATGAATATCGATGAGTAAATAAAATCTGAAAATTTTAGAGGTTGTGAGATATACAACTCCATAAAAGATGCTATTGGGTCTCTGAATCCAATATTATAAACATTCTGACTCACAAAAAAAAACTACCCTTCTGTGAATGTCTCTCTGTTTGCAAATAGATGTCTTCTTTGACAATCTTTCTGTTGTCACAATTGAGAACTGAAAAATTGATGCTGGTTGTCCTCACTGATATCGATGTTAAATGTGAACTGTTCTCTTTCTGTCGGAGGAAAATGAAAACTCAACAGCTGATCTGAACTTTTTTACTCATCATCTTCCTCTTCATGTCCACTGCAATTCCCCTTTGTCTGCAAATTTGAAGGTTGAGAACTATCCTTAGCATTTGCTGTAGATTTGAAATTATCATCTACTGATATGTCAATCTGCGGGTTGCATTTCTTTGTCTGCAAATTAGAAGACTGAGGGCCACCCTTAGTATCTGCTGTAGATTCAAATCTATCACATGCTAATATAAAAATCTGTTTATCATTTTCCAAGTTTTCAAATGGGACAGTGTGATCTTCATGACAAATTAAGATAGAAGATGCTTTTGGTACAATGTCAAAATAATCTATACTATGGCTACCATCGTGAAACTCATCGATGTCTCGGTCACAATGAGAGGTATCCCCTATAACAACATACTCTTCATGGCTATTTGAATCTTTAGTCAATAAATGAAATTCATGACAACATTTAGGATATAGAAGATCAGCTGAAAAGATTTATTTGCAAAACAAATGAAAGGGAGCATGAAAATCTGCCAAAGAACTGATACTGACAACAGGGATTGACCAGTACCAATCACGAACAATCCCCTCTAATGAAAACCCGAAGAGCTTGATATGAACATCCTCATGCATAATTTGCAACCGATGAATGAAATCATGAAAATCCAACAAATATTCAGCTGGCACTTCCCACTCTTCTCCTCGAAATATGGGAATACTATGTTCCCATTCATCTCTACTAGGAACTTGGTGAGGGTAACCAAAAATACGTGAGAAATTGCAAAATGCATACCTCTTGTTCATCTCATACCAGTGGAGTCGCCAATAGATTCAGAACGATGGAGTCGCCACTGAATCCGTCCTTCATGGAGTTGCCAGATAGATGATTACAACCGATCTTGATGTCTGATCCTTGTCTATCATCAATGGATCAACTCTGTGTCATCTCCCAGGAAAGCTAAGCTTCAGTCTCCTCTCCGGCAACGACGCCAATTTTTTATCACTCCAAGAAACTCTTTGAGGTTGTAGGTCAAAGATGCTTGGTAACTTAAAGTAAACTTATTTTTGTGTTTTTGTATGTGTGGATCAATGTGATAACTCAATTACAGTATGGCATTTATACAGTCAAAATGATAATCAAATGAACCAGTGCTCTCAAGGATCAATAATCAGATGATGGCCTTTAAGTGGGTGAGAAAACAATGCTTATAAACCAAATACAAAATGTAGGGTTTAATAAACAATGATAAGCAACTATTAAACAAGTTATGAACTGACTGATGAGATGACATTCATTCTGTAGTTAAAACAACTTGAATAAGAGTACAGAAGGAAAGATGAGAATCTGATATCAATAAAGAGAGAAAAATGTGATTTGTATTATCATATCAAAAAGCCTGTTTACCATATAGTATATTTCTGTATCCAGAATCGAACCCCCTCCTTGGCTTCATCTGAAGTTCTTGGCTTTATAGCCTTTACAAGATAACTGAGATCTTATAAAGGAGGATCGAATTTACTTGAAATAGACACTCAAAACTTGACACAAGAAAATAGGAAGAGATCCTAAAAACTAGGTCAACTCCTCATCTTTGATGATTTTCATATCCTTTAGAAATTTGACAAGTGTAGAAAGCCTTACAATGCTGCTGAATATCCATAGAAGAAAAGATAAGTCAAATTTACCACTTTTAGCAAAAACTGTTTCTGTGCCCAGAAAATAGGTAGCTAATTTACCTTGCCACCTTGCTAAACACCTCAAACATCATAACAGAACCTTAAATATGATGTGTTTAATTATTGCCCATCTTTTGAAACCCTCCTCCAGGCATTTGATTAAAAAAAACTTGGATCTGGGCGAAAATACGACTTCTCTGCCCTGTCTGCGGTTTCACCAGCTCTTTCGCCTTGAAATTTGCTAGTTAGCCGTTGAAAGCTCTGCTTTTCAACGTCTAACTATTTGTAGAAGCGCTTCCTGTGCTGGTGAAAGCTCTGCTTTGGCAAAAACAAAATCTTCAAAATGGGTATGCTCTGCCTCCATGGCTGCCATCTGTTCTTTTAGAATTTGAACCAAATTCCTTTATTGTTTTCTTTGGTTCTCCGTGCACTAAATAATTATTTCAAGACAATGACGATGTTGAGCCATTACTGTTTCATTGGTATCGTGCATAAAGAAAAGATTGCATATAACATTTGAAGCAACAACAATACATTTCTATCTCTCTGCAACAGTACATTGTTATCTCTCTGTTCGGTCTGCTTCATCAAGGAAGTAAAAAATTGAAAATCTTGGGAGATTCCTGAAACTGCTTCCAAAATTGTTGTCCTTCAACTGGGAATAGATATAGACACTAGAGGGGCATGTAGTTAATGGAACTCAAAAATATGGATATATCTATGATATCAAGTTAAGGAGGAACCTTGGAGCACCGATATGCAATATGTTCATCCTTGCGTGTGTTGCTCACAAGTCCTCCACGTCACAAATAGAATAAATTGTTACCATCTGCAAAAGCATCCATTACAACTTGCGTTCTACTGTTATATAACTCTTAAGTTCTCTGTAAGGTATGTAAGACTGCATATTCAACAAATGCTGCTGTCAGTGCCATGACAATAGCTTGCAAGGCTTGGCCTTCATTTAAGACTCCTTGTCCTCTTTACTTTTGTTCATCGCCAGGGTGACCACTTTCCTTCCATGAAGCGCAACTACAATACCTTCACCTCTGCACACACCTCTGATACTATGGTTCTAGTTTTTTGGTGTTTGAATAACTCTCTGATGCATGGTTCCATGAAGAATTTGACGAGTGCCTATCCATTTCATCTGCATTAATTTTCAGCCATATCTTTTGATAGTGAATCCAAAATGAAAACATCATGATGGGCCTCTTTAGGAAATCGTTTGGCAGAAGACATCATATTTTGTTCTTTGCTACGATTTGTGTCACCCGGCTTCAAATATTGAGTATGGACTCTTATGTAATAATACCCTATGCGTAAAACTGAAAAATAAGTGAATTTCATTAGCAAATGGAGACCCATAAATACTTCCACCATTTGCGTCGATGTTAATTTAGTCGCTGCCCTGCAAAAACCATATCTATTGTTCTCATTCTTTGCGATGATACTTTGATTTAGGTAGTTGGCCATGGATACCTTACAGCTCGACGTAAATAGATTTCAAACCCTGTATCATTTATTTTAGTTTGGCGTATGGCTTAATTCGTTGCTTGATTTACAGCTAGACTCATGGCTTAATTCGTGGCTCACTTTTATAGCTTGGCTTTGGGTGTCGATTAGTCATTCAACTAGTTGACTGCGCTTGGAGTTGGATTATATCGACATATGGCATAACTTATGACTTTGAATCGGTTTGGCTAGCATAAAAATGGCTTGTATTTTAATTTGTGCTTACCAGCGTATAACTATATCTCACATATCAATACTATTATGAATGATTGATAAGATATGAAAAGAAAAAGGCTTGGCACATGTACCAGGTTTATGATGCTTAGTGTGTAGCTTATGCTTGATATGTGGACATGAAGTTTCGTATAGTTTGGTGATGCTATATTCGTAGGATTAGCATATAGTGGATATTAAATAGTTTAGGATTAGAAATCTAAAACACCCACCACTTTTGATAAAACAAAAAATTATATTTTTTGTTTTATTTAAAAGATGTAAAGAGACATAAATCTTAGAATTTTAGGCTCTAATAACTGGCAATTTTGGAATGCAGGTCAGAAGGCATAGTTAAATCAATCTTGGGAAAAAAGATCATTAGAAACTTATCAAGGATTATTGGGAAATTGAGAGTATGATACTGGCCATAAAACTTAGGGGAAAGATAAATCAAGTAGTGAGTAATGAGGACATAAAAATACCATTATTTTTTGGTCGCTAACAGGTTCTAGAGAGGGAGAGAGAGAAAGGGTCCTAGAGAGAGAGAGAGAGAGAGAGAGAGAGAGAGA
>JASDQU010360345.1:0-11797 GCA_032191745.1 Picea mariana | reverse complement strand
AGTATTTACACCCTAGAAGTATGTACACTCTTCCACGTGGGGGAGTGCAGAGGGGGGGTGATTGTGATTTCATTGTAAATCTGGACCATTCATTATAAGGTTGCAGATCTAACGATAGAGATTATGTTAGGGTTTTTTTCCCTAGAAGGCAACCCTCTTTTATGAGGGAAATGTATTGTGGCTATGGTTGATGGCGAATATTGTATTCTGAGATAGGAGACTGTGAGAGAAAGAAGAGGAAGTCACAATGGGTTTGTTGTAGGTTGTATCCCTACATATGCTAGATAATAATAAAGGAAGGACCTGGCAATTTCTCTGGTGGACGTAGCCCACACTGGGTGAACCATGTAAATATGTTTTTCTATTGTATTGTGTATCTTCCGTGTTTTGTTTCCGCATTTGTTAGTTTTATTTCTCCACGGTCCTATTTTTCTAACATCTTGCTAGGCCCATAAAGGATATGATATCAAATACATCCTTTGGGGTAGGCCAATCCATAATGGGTCTAATCCTTTCAAGATCAACTACCACTCCTTCTTTAGAAATAACATGGCCTAAGAAATGGACTTGTTTCTGGAAAAATTCACACTTACTAAACTTAGCATAGAGTTGATGTTATCTTAGTACTTGAAGCACTAGCTTGAGTTTCTATTCATGCTCTTCCCTATTCTTAGAATAGATTAGGATATAATCAATGAAAACCAATACAAATCTATCTAAGAATTTACTAAGTACATTATTCATTAAGCACATAAAAGTGGTTGGTGCATTGGCTTTCCCAAATGACACCACCACAAATTCATAGTGACCATATATTCATCCTTAATTCGGACATGATGGTATCCAGACCTCAAGTCAATCTTGGAGAAAATTGTAGCACCACTTAATTGGTCAAATAAGTCATCTATCCTTGGCAAAGGATACTTATTATTTATGGTCATATTATTGAGTTTCCTATAGTCTATGCACAACCTAAGTGTGCCATCCTTATTTTTCACAAACAAGAATGGTGCTCCCCATGGAAACACACTAGGCTGAATGTAGCCTTTGTCCATCATTATATTTAGTTGTATCTTGAGCTCAACCAACTCTGGTGTACTCATTCTATAGGGTGTTCTAGATACTGTCATCGCTCCTAGTGCAAGTTCTATTGAAAAGTAAATATCTCTTCTTGGAGGTAGACCCAGTACCTCTTCTGGAAGAACAACTCTATATTCTCTTAATATGGCATGGTATTCTAGGCTTGGTTTTTTTTCCTCAAGGGAGTCCAACACTTTTATTGCATATAAAGGGCATCCTTTTCTACAATACTTCTTCACTTGAAGGGCCGATATTTGTCTCACTGAGACATGATTTTGAATCCATTATAGGGTTACCTTTCTCCTTTCTTCATCTTCACACTCCAAAGTTTTATTGTAATAGTCCAACTTGGTTTTATGGGAAGCCAACCCGTCCATTCCAATCAAAAGGTCATAAGATCCTAAAGGGAGTATGTTTATGGTTGCTTGGGTGGGAAATCCACTCATAACGAATTGACATGCTAGTATGACCTATGTTACTTTTCTTTTGGTTCTAGTGGATAGTTGTATCAACCATGATTTAACATGTTTAACTTGTTGCAATTTAAATTTCTCAATAGTTTGAGGGGAAAAATAACTCAAATTAGAACAAGGGTCAATTAAAATGGAAACCAGATGGTTGGCGATCATACCTTCCATATCCACCATTGAATATTGGTGGTCAACTTGTCTATTATCCAAGGCTGCATAAATCTATGGCATGCTCCTAGCCACATCATTGACTGTGGTAGCCTATTGGATGTTGTAGACCCTCCTATTGTTTTATTTCCTATATGGGCAGTCTCTCAACATATGTTCTTCTATAAAACCCCAACATTTCAAGGGTTCTCTCTTTTTGTTATCAGTCTTACCTGAGGTTGCTCCAAATGGTTTATTTCCACTCTGAGTGGGAATTTTTTTTGGTATACACTTTTAGTAGAAAGGCGCATCTTAGAACCCTTCCCATAGTTATTAAATCTTGAGGGTTTAAACCCCTTTTTTCTTGAATCTCAAACTAATTTTATTCTTCCAGTCCTCATGAAGTTTTGTCTTATTCTTGAATTTTTCATAGCAATACCTTTCCTTCTGGATAGTGTCTTATAACGTCTTTGGCTTATCAAATTCAATTATGTCTCGAAAGTATTGAGGCAGCCCACTAATAATCGTTGCAACTTTACCTTTGCATCCTTTATGTAGGGAACATACCTTATTAGCTCAAGGAATTTGTTGATATATTCATCTATGGTGAGCTTTCCCAACTTGAGTTCATAGAACTCCTTGGTCTTCCCATCAAATTATTTCTTTGACAGATACTTCTTCTTGAAGCATTTCTCAAATTTTTTCCATGAAAATTCCTTCTCATGGATTCTTTTCACATTCCTAAGGTCCTCTCACCAAATGGAGGCCTTTCCATTTAGGTTAAAAATGGCTATTCGAACCTTTAAATTTTCAGAGTAGTCATGGACTTTGAAGTACTTCTTCAATCCAAGTAGCCAAACTTCTACTTCTTCCCCCTTCTTAATTTCTCCATCGAAAGTGGGTGGTTTGGATTTCTTCAACTCTGCAGGGTCATGACTCTTGGAATGTTTCCTCTTATTTCTTTTCCTATGGGAATGTGAACTAGTGTTTCTACTAGAAGATTACTTGGAGTTATCATTTTCCTCACCAAAGGATTATTACTATGAGTGTCCCTTGGCTCCATGTTGGGACTTCTTTGAGGTTCTTCTCCTGGTGTGGCCACTTTCAGGGTCATGCTTTCGTATCTTAGGTGGACTTTGGGTTTTCTTTGTATGATGTTTGTCCACATGACTAGATGTTGGTCCATGTTGGGCTTGCCTTTGTATATATGATAAGATTTGTAGTAGGACGGCATTAATTTTCAGTTTTCTTTTCTTTCTCTTTTATCAACCTTTCATTGTCGGCCTTACAACTCTATAATTCTGCCATGAGGCTTCTTACAATTTCATCCAAATCTAGAGGGGTTTATACTGCCCTCCTTTCATCAGATTATTCCTCTCTATTGTGGGAGATTTCCCCCAATTCATGGTGTGTCACCATCATTTATGTTGTAGTTTTCCTGCAGTCCACTGACTACTTGAGTGATAATAATTTTTTTTTTTTTAGTTAATGATCTACTAGTTTTATGAACAACACATAGCTCAGATTTTTCAAAACATATACAAAAACAGAAAGTTTCATACCTTCCTTTAGTAGAGGTTTAAATAAGCCTCTTAGGAATGGGGTAAGATAGGGTTTCACCCCTAAAATTTCTCTAACAAGGTTTTTATGCGACTTGTTCATGAGCCCAAGTAGGTCAAGTGTTGTAACCATGCTCTGATATCAATTCGTAACACACTTGACCCCTAAGTACCCTTTATAGGGATGGAGAATAAAAAAATTTCTTACTATAATTGTCTCGATTCCCCTGCCCTAGGTCTTCATCCTCTTCTACTCGCCCATAGCTTTCTAATGACTGCTACCAGGCTCTAATTGAGCCTCTGGTTTGTAAGTTATGGCCTCTCAAAGGTCTTTGGGCATTATTAATTTAGGGCCACGTGGTGCCCACATGGGTCCAACTCGTCTGTGCCATCTCTAGGTTCCTGCCTCCCATAGGGATGGTCCATCTACCGTCCAATCAAACAACTGGACTTAATCCTCATCTAACGTCACACATGCCATAGGGGAATACAACATTCGGCGTTGAATGTCCCTTTTCCTTTCTGCACACATTTCCTCCGGAGTCCCAAATTCCCAAACTCTCGAAGGAGCCCAAAATATCACCACATGGCTCCAAATTTCAGGCCTTTCAACTTACCCTCGACACTGCATTCCAAACCTCCGGATTCTCGAGGTCCTGGACTTCCAAAGGGTCCACCCTCACACATGGCAGCGTACTAGACGCGAGGGAAAGTATAGGTGGGTCCCCAATACTCCTCCCACCAAATGGACCAAACAGGTAAGTGATAGGGGTGACATGTGGTAAGGCAAACAGGACACGTGGCCCTACAGTGGGTGACATGTGTCATGTTTTATTGGGCACATAGGGTTTGTGAAACACATAAATCCAAGTGGCATGTGGCATGTCAAATATGGGTCCACGTCACCCATGGTGACATCAACATGCCATGTCACATCAAACTGGTAGCCTTCCAAGTCCTTTGATCTCATAGTCAAGGTGTGTCCACGTAAACCCTGGATCAATGGCCTTTGTTACTTCGTAACTTCGACGTTCAAGGGATCCGCAGTGTGACTTCCTCCTTGCTCCTGAAGTGGTCAGCATCGGGGTGACCATGATCTAGATCTAACAGTCAGGGTAGATCCTGAAGGGTCCCTAGATCTTCAGTCCTCGTCACTTCACAACTCGAGCCTTTGCGAGTTTCGGCCTTATGGCCGATCCGCTCTCCCAAAGAAGGACTTTGTCAAAGTACCGTACCTGGGTCCCTCCACTAGATGATAGGATAGTTAAGAGGGGTTCTTAACGAACTCCCCAGATCCACGTCTCTCATCACTTCATAACTCTGGCGTTCAAGGAGTTTAGTGATTTAACATCCCTATTCTCTCTAAGTAGGACTTCGTCGAAGTTCCCTCAATGTATATCCAATGACCAAGGGGAATCTTGAATACCCTCGAATCTGTGGCTTGCGTTACTTCACGATTGATGAGTGGATCAAGGTTTAACTGTGGGGCATATCTCTCTTCCATGGTTAGGGAAACTGCTAGGCACCAATTAACCTTGTGGGTAAATGTAACCACCAATTTCCTTCGGCCATTTTACAAATGGTAGGGTCGAAACACTCTGGAGCTTTGAACTCCCAGTGTTCTGAAACTAGAAAGACTTAGTTCCTTATGGGCCTAGTGGAGGGTTCCCAAACCTTGGACATATGGGTCCTTTTAAACTTTTGTGGGATATGCACAAATATATTGGCTATGAATTAGTTAAGGACATGAGAATGAGTGCCTGGTCACACGAGTGAAAGGTCTGAAGGAGGCACCCTCCTTCCATGGGGTTTGAACTTAGTATTCCCATGAAGGTAGATTTGAGAGGTCGGTAGGACTTAAACATTCCAGTAAATCCTACCCTGAACCTCTTGCAGACTTACATCCCACAACTCTATAACTGATAAGATGAGGTAATCAGACGACAATTCGAAAGCATGGGTCCACTGTGAGACAATACATATTTCTACCTTAATCATTCAATATAAAACTCATTCATAGACATATAAATATATTCAATCATCAGTTCCATTTCAATACACAGAGTATGAAAATACTTATCAGGAAACCCAAATTTGTGAAGCGACTGCTGAAAGGGGTTCCTTTTTCCACCCAACCATAGGCACAACCACTCCTGATGGATTTAGCATTGGCCACCCCTGAGCTAGACCATGATTCTCTGAGATATACTCTTCCTTCTTTCTCAATGACAATCATAGAGTGAGGTTACTCTCCTCCTCCCATGGGATCTTGGCAACAAGTTTTCTTTCTACTAAGAAAGGAGGTTTCCATGAGTATTTACACAATCACTCGTCATCCATCTTTATCATCTTGTAACAAAATCCCTGCCCACAACTTCTTGTGCCCAAAACAAGATTATTTATTAGTTCTTCCTCGAACCAGAGAGACACAACCACTCTTTTCTCTTCTCAATATTGGTCTGTCAACTCTTCTCTCTTCGCAGATTTCCTTTCTCGCTCCTCTGCCCCTTCCCACAAATCACCTATTTTCTTGCCTTCCTTAAAAAGATTGCATGGGTCCGAATCCCTAGCTCATGTTCAGGTTTGGAAGTATTGCAGATGGATACTCTACCCCATCTCCTCATTAAATCTTGAGGAGGACTCTTCTAGCTACCACTCTGATTGGTAATTCATTTCTGGGTCAGAGGACTGTTATGGGTTTGAGCCATTAAATCTAGTAAGGTATTGGTTTGGTGGGGGTCATCTCAACCATTTCTAGTTCCCCTCACCATGTCTTTCATAGAATCATGGTCTATCTTGGAAAATCCCCCTTTCAACAATTATGCAACACTTATCCAATTTCTATTGATAACCGAAAATATATACATTGACCTTTTATTAAAAAAAGGTTCATTAAATGCAACATTCACACATATCTAGTCTTCCATAGTCTCTTGTCCAGTTATAGTTATATGTACAAACTTGGGGAAATATGGGTATTACATTTCTTCAAACTCCTTGATGGACGACTCTATTCGATTACGACTTTTCCAACAAACCCTTATAGGATCAACAACTAAATGGTATATATAACTATTGCGTAACTCCTTTGATGAATTTAATTCTCTGGCCATGGAATTTTTGACACACTTTGAATTACCTATCCACTATGAAATCGGTACTGAGCTCTTAAAATCGTTACGCCAATCAACTTCCACCCATATTTCAAATCACATTCATTAGTGGAGGCATCAACGACGATTAATCAAAGCCACAATCAAAGATCAATTATTAGTTGATTGGTTCACAAAGTCAATTTTTCAACCTATAGCTTGAGAATTCACCATGGGAGGTGTTGTTACCGAGGAACAAGCCATCATTCGAGCCCAATATTTAGATTTTGTATACTCTCAATCTGACATGTTATATGACATGATTCCTAACGCTCCTCGGTCATCAAATGATCAAACCAAACCCATGCCTGGACCCCATGCCGATGGTATGATCGGTCCTATTTCCATAGATATAATCGATCAGATGACTAGGAAACATAGCCAATCAACTAAAGCGACCAATCCTAGCTCATCTATCCATACCAACACTCCAAGTAAGCCCCCTACCCAAACCTCTGAGGTTAATACAGTGCAATCAATTGCGCCCAAAAACTCGTAGCAATCCAGAGGAAAAAATAAGGGTAATAATAATAAGAAAAAAAAAAATATTTTGAGAAATTGGGCCCTAGAACCCAAGAAAACAACGCTTAGGGTAAGACCAAATGAAAGACTAAATACCCCTGCATGATTTGTAAAGAGGATCATTTCACTAAATATTGTCCTCCTCTCACTGAAATTCATGAATTTATCGAGCGAGGGACATACTCTTCTACACCTGCAGTTTTAACAAATCCTTTCCCCCCCACAAAAACAACAACTTGTCGCGCAAAGACAAGCACCCTCACCAAGGGGAAACCCCAAGTCCCCATTAGTGAATATCTTGATGGTTAAATCTACGGCCATATATACTAGAGCCAAGAATTATGATTCTCCAAAAATCGATTTTTTACCAAAGGATCCCTCTTCAACTATCCCACCCAATGGCCCTCTCACACTAGACAAACCAACCATCGAACCTCCCTTACTCCCTCCAAAGGGAGTACTTTGTCAAACTACACATAATCCCAATGCTCGGGAAGCCCAACACTATAGTATAGTAGAAGATCTTTCCCAAGCTCTGTGTGCCATGTCAACGCTTGAAGTATTACAATCCTGCCCTATGTAGTGTAAAGCCTTATTATCATTCATTGGTGGAATTGACCCCGTATAATCCAATGATATTCGTTCGACACCAATTGCAATGAATCCCCCCTATCACACCAATTAGAATTACAAATCATTGTCTGATATCTCAATAAAAATGTTTTTTGAACAGTACTAGATGAAGGCACTGCAACATGCATCATGTTCTTGACATGTTGGAAAGCCCTTGGTTCTCCCCAAATTACCACATCTAAAACCATCCTTAAAGATTTTAACARACATTTTTTCAAACCCCACAGAATTCTCCCMTCCTTACCAGTTAAACTTGCAGTAAAAACTGTTTCGATAGAAGTYRAGKTGATTGGTGCCACACTCGACTATAATTTTCTCTTAGGTCACACCTAGTTTTATGCCATGAAGTTKGTWGCGTTTAGTGTCTTTCTACTTGTCAAATTCCCCCATCAAGGGAAGATCATCACTATAGACCAACTAGAATTTTGTACACCAGATGTGTGAATCAATCCTAATGCAAATGYCCCTTTTGTAGGTGAGTCTTCGTCAGGATGCGAAAGCATCGGGGTAGACCTTTATCCCTMCTTAATGGGAACTTTTCCCCTCYCCYCAACAAAAATCASCCCAACAATCTCCATTAATATGATCTTCACGGTTACCAGTACACCCATTGCTTACAATGACCCCTGGGTAATCCCTCACCCATTTGATATATAATCTTATGGAGACACCATGCCACTATCATAAATGGATTTGGCATATTCAGTGATATAATCCACAGGAGAATCTCTTGATTCTCGTTCTAGTCTCCTACTAGATGAGGAGCTAGATCAATTTTCCTCTCCCTATTTGGTTAACCATACTTCAACGTCCCTTGAATTTCTCAACATTGTCCTTCTTTCGGACAAAGCCATTATGGAAGTCATGACTTTGCAAGATAAACCTTGGGAATATTCTCACCATCAATTCTCCTTCCTGCTCTTTGGAGAGAACAAAAAAACCCAAAAACAAACCCTTGTTTCGATTGATATTCAAGATCCATCCCTTTTACATTCCACATCATATTCTATTATGTCTGAAGGAAATTTGGGAAATATTTACAAAACCATTTCGATCAATATTTTAGTTAAACCTGGGGTCGTGGAAAACATCCATATAGGTGCATATTGTTCCCCTAAAGAAATCAAATCTTATACTTCCCTATTCAAAGAGTTTTGCGACATATTTGCCTGGTCCTATGAAGAGATGCCAAGAATCGACCCATGAATTGTTTTCCATGAAATTAAAACTTACCCTGGAGCCTTTCCAATTCGACAATAGCTCCGCCCAGTTCATCCAAGGAAAGATGGAACAATTAAGGTATAAGTACAAAAATTATTGAATGTTGTTTTTATTTATCCCATGCCCCTAACTGAATGGGTGTCCAACATCGTACTAGTTAACAAAAAATAGGGCACCATCCGAGTATGTGTTGAATATAGGGACCTCAACAAGGCCTATCCTAAAGATAATTTCCATACCCCTTTCATCGATCAAATTATCGATGATTGTGTCGAATGTGAAGTCTTATCATTTATGGATGGCTTCTCTAGCTATAATCAAATCGAAATTACTACGGAGGACTAGCATAAAACCACCTTTATCTTCCCATGGGGAACTTTCGCATATCGAAAGTTATCATTGGTCTTAAAAATGTTGGTGCAACATTCCAATAGGCCATGTCTTATGCCTTCCATGACATCAAACATATCCTCCATTTGTACCTATATGAACTTCCTTCCCGCTCTCCCAAGAGATATGATCATGTACATCACCTACACCAAGTCTTCGTATATTGTCGATATTACAACATTCGCTTAAATCCACACAAATTAATTTTTGTCATGGAGTCTGGTCATTTACTTGGCTTCATTGTATCTAGGTTTGGGATCAGATTCGATACCTTTAAATTTGAGGAAATCATCGACTTGTCCCCCTCCCACCTTTGTAACACAACTTCAAAGTTTGCAAGGGAAAGCTAACTTTCTTAGATGCTTCATTGCTAATTATGCCGAAATCACCAAAGGTTTCATACAATTATTGAAAAAGGGTGTACCTTTTATTTGGGATGAACAAGATCAATGATATTTTCATTGTTTGAAGCAGGTTCTTACATTCATACCATTACTCAAACCCCCAAATTACAATAAATATTTCATCATATACTTGGAAACTTACAGTACCACCATTGGAATGGTATTAGTCCAAACTGATGATCAACATAAGGAACATGTTATTTAATATCTCAGTAAAGTCTTAGTTGGTGTTGATCTTTGATATCCCTACATTGAGAAGTTAGAATTGGAAGCTATTTACGTTGTCCAGCATTTCCGACACTACATTTTTCTCTGAACCACCATTGTTGTATCTGACGTGAACCCAATGGAATATATTTTGTCACACTAGATATTGGCAAGGAGATACTCTAAATGGATCATCCTGCTACATGAATTTGATCTCAAATTCTCCAAGCCTAAATCCAAAAAATCCTTGATCTTCGCAGAATTAATGATCGATCTTCCTTGAGCCTTTGATGAATCTGTGGTACAAGATTTGTTACCTGACGAATCTTTGTTTCTCATCGAATCGTATAATCCTTGGTATGGAGACATATTGATTTATCTCCATACCCAACATTTTTGTCCCAATCTATATAAATATGACCATTGTCGCATACGCCACCAATATCGAAACTATCACATCATTGGTGATACCCTTTACCATCGTGGAGTAGATATGATATTACATCGGTGTGTCGTCCATTATGAAGTTGAACAAATCCTAAATGAATGCCACTCTAGAGCATGTGGTGGCCATTTGTTAGGGTTATCCACTACCCAAATGATTTTATGCACAGGTTATTTTTAGCCCCCAATTTTTAAACATTTCATTAGTACTATACAAAAATGTCGCCCCTGTCAAATATTTTCCAAAAAAATGCATGCTCACCTCGCTCATTTACATCTAGTCATAGCAGCTGGCCCTATTATCCCCATTTTGTGGATAACTAATGAGATTATGTCTCGAGGCCCTTGGGTTGCAGATATGGAGTGTCGAGAAGACTACATGACCAACAATACCCTTTGCATAGTTGGAGACCCCTCTCACCACCACAGATGGTCACAAATTTCCAGATGGCATCCACCATATTAGCTAGCTTCTGGAAGGAAGTGGACCTTGCTCCATGAGGTACAAGTCAATATTATGGTGAGTATAGTTTCAATATTTAATCCAATTGAGTATGTTGTATCTTAGATTTCTATAGATTTCATGATATATGCTTGGACATTATGCCTTTTTCCCTGCTTTACCTTGGTGGTTGACATTGTTCCCTATTAATTGGTCTTCCTTTGGGATGGGTTTGCTACTAGGAAATCCCATAAATATCCATTATACCATTCCCGACTATACTTACCACTTTCCATCATTATTCCCCTCCATTTTCTTATCTCTTGGGATTTTAGGGTGTATTGACCCAAGAAGGGGT
This sequence comes from Picea mariana, assembly GCA_032191745.1. Lineage (NCBI taxonomy): Eukaryota > Viridiplantae > Streptophyta > Pinopsida > Pinales > Pinaceae > Picea > Picea mariana. The sequence goes on along the minus strand of JASDQU010360345.1, from coordinate 768 downwards.
TGTCCTTCATTTTATGGGAAGAAGGGGATGAAGGCCTAAAGGGAATGATGTTGGGTAAAATATAAAAGACTTGTATGAACCTTATAGATGCTTCGCCCAGGGATCACCCAAAAAATCAATGAAACACTTATATTTGAGTAAAGGGGGCCCACAATATAATAAAGAATGCTTAAAAGGTTAGCTGGAGGATAGGAGGTCTCATCATGAGCCTACCTATCACGTCGATGAATATCTAGTGGTATGAAATTTCCATACTCTGGTCACCAAACCAAGGTAATGGCTCTTAGTTGCATGGGTGAGAGAAAAGGGGTATCATCACAAGCCAACCTTCTCATTTCCACTAGGTGTTTGTGGGTGACATTGCCATTATCTAGTCACCACGCTAGGGCAGTGACCTTCAACCTCTCCTTAAAATTATGAAAGAGTAAAAGAATGGCAATTAATGGGCTTGGAAAAAATGCACTATGGATGAAGGTACCACACAACCCTCTACAAAAGCACCCATGAATGAGACACTATGACCCCTTATATGTCATGAGCCCTATTCCCATTGAGTCTTGACCCCAACCACTTCATCCACTTTACATGGATTAGAGAGTAATCTCTTGGAAACTCTCATTGACCTAGGGAAAGATCTACCTAATAGGACACCTCGTCAACCCTCCCATATTCAAGATTGACAAGTCACATAGTGGTTTTGAGAAATTAATTGTTTGATATAGTGATATTTGATGCACATGATTAGGTGGCTCATTTATTGATTTGATT
>JASDQU010360343.1:0-11678 GCA_032191745.1 Picea mariana | reverse complement strand
CTCTCTCTCTCTGTAACACCCCAAGGACGAGCCCCTTCTAAATTGCAATTATGTTTATAGGCTAGTGAGCCAAGTGTTTATAAGCTGGAAGACTTATGTGTTTATTAGGCCAGAGAGCCCAGATGCTAAGGCCAATGAGTCTAATTTTTGTATATGTAAATACTCACATCATTAATAAAATTACATCGTTGCATGTAGACCGACCATGAAGAAAGAGTTATGGGGGACTAAGCTCCACTAGGTAGGGAAGGGTCTAAGTGTCTAGGAATAAGGGCTAAGCTAGAGGGATTACCTCTAGAGGAATAATATTATATTATTATTTCTTAGAGGCTAAGGTTTGAAAATAACCATGTTGTCCTAAGTTCTAGGGGAAAGGGAACGAGTGTTAAGTTGAGCTTATGCAGCTTCATGAAGACATGTGTCAACCTGGGCACATGCCAAGTTTAGGTGGGGAAAGTCATCTCAATGGGGATTCCCTCACCATTCTCACCATTCTCACCATTCTCATGAAGCTCGTGATGGCACCACTCTAAAAGTCAACCATACTCCCCACTAATGCAGGCATTGTTGGAACCTGTAGATATGCTTGAGTTATCTTGTGTATTTCCTGTGAAGCCCAAGACACCTATATTTTTGTGAGCCCATGATGTGTCTTAGTGGTTGGTTATTGTTGCCAACACAATTCCTTGGCTTAGCATGGCTTGCTTCCATATTCTATGTACTTTCCCATTTTTGGTTCTTACCATCAGCTGTGCGATTAGTTGAATTTTGTTGTTGACATCACCCATGTTCGTTTGAAATAAGAGTTGGAATAAAGAAGTAGGTTGTCAGGCCTGTGAGAAACTCTCTCTAGGTAGAGAGTTTGTTGGGAGGTGAGTTCTCTTGGAGGGAGTCCCGTAGCAGCTACATTACTCTAAGATTTTCAATCCAACATGTTGTTGAATCCCAAGGAAAGGGAGGTGTAGTAGCCGATGGACTTGTGATAGTGAAGGTGTACACTCCTGGGGTGAGACAAGCATGTGGGGAACGAGGTTTTGTAGGCTGTGGGCATAGGTGGCTCCTCGGAGAAAATCCTTCCTGTTAATATGTGTGACTTTCTTGTTGTCCTTTCCAAGCCTAGAAATACCTTACTTGGTGGAGTTTAGTCCCAACTTGGGGGTGACCTATTGCTGAGCATGATGAGTAGTGTGGTCTAAGGCTGGGAGGTTTGTGGAAGGTTTGCACATAATTGGTAGTCATTTATTAAAAGATAAGTACCAAATCTATGTTCATTGTATGGTGTGTATTTGTATTTGTATTTGTGTTATAATTAATGGGTAATGCCTCTGTATATATGTTACATGTATGTGTTAATTTTTCTTCCTCCTGAACATGTGTATGAGTAGAGTATTGACATATGTTTAATTACATTATAAATATATGTGTGTGTGTGTGTGTGTGTGTGTGTGTGAATACCATATATTATCTCTATTTTCTTGTTAAGTTTTATATGTGATTATTTCTGCAAAGTTATTGGGTGGCATGTCCTGGCCTGTTGGTTTAAGGCCGAGAGTGTCACAAGATGGTATCAGAGAAAAAATATGTTCCATTGTGGCGTTGCCCGGCCTGTTGGTGTATCAGAGCAGAAAAGGAAAAGTTACAGTTCTTTGGAGTAGTGTTGCCTGATGAAGGTTTGAGGGTTGGGGACATTACAAAATTGTATCCGAGCCATGGTTTCGATATTGAGCCTAGATGGGCCATGTTAGGGGTTAATGAGACAAAGAATTCAGATTGAATTGTTGTCGAAAGGGACAAAATTTGAAGTTCAGAGTGTCCCAGGGTGCCAAGAGAATACCTTGGCCATGTTATGAAGCTCAGGAGGTATAACGGTTTATGGAATGGAAATAGAGAAAGAATCTACAAAAACCATTGTGTTGGGCTGCAAGGTTTGGAATTGGGTCATAGGATCTGTTCGGGAGAAGGCAGACCCTTCACAGTCGTCAGATATAGCGAAGGTGCAGGAAATTTAACCCCTAAGTACTTCGGACTTCGCGACTTTGGCGAAGTTTATGTGTTATAAGAAAAATGGGCTAAAGACCAAAGTTTCGAAGTTCCATAGAGGATCTACACCATAGATCCAGGGAAAAGTGCTTGACTGTAGATCGGGATAAATGAGGTGTGCTATGGTGAATCCTTCTGAAGTCCCGAAGTGACGTGGCATGATGAAGTCACCCAGGGTGACGTGGAATTCCTTAGTCCTACCACATGTTAGTCAGAATGGAACTTTGATGACCTTGTTGGACCAAACACAATTCGACACATGGGGACATGTTCCACCACTTTAATTGTTCACAACTGTACTATGTGGAACCTGGAAGATAAGTAGTTCAAAAGTTCAAATTTCAAGAGATTTGAGGAATGCAAGTGTAATATCTTTCGAATCTTGAAGTACCAAAGTGACGTGGCCTACTGACATCACCAAGGATGATGTCAAAACATGCGATGCATGCCACATGTCAGTGAGTTATGTACCCTTCGAAGACTGATTAAGCCAGTTAGAATGTGACATGTGTCACCCGCCTGATTGGGCCACGTGTCTGCTTGTAGTAGTCCTCCACGTGGCACCTCCCTCGAGTGTGGTCGGTGGGGCTCCTGATGAATTGCACAAATAATTTGAAATTGGTTAAGAATTGTTAAATTTTAAAGACTCCCAAAGCTCCGGGGAGCAGATTAAATCCTCATCGTTGATCGAGGAGGGAAACGTGACAGTGAATCCCGTATTCCAGAGACTTAGTACTCTGGAGGATTCAAAGCATAGATAGTTAAGGTTGGGGACTCCCAAATACCCGAAGGCCATAGTCCATCTCGACTGTTTATTGGGAGAGGGTACGTGGAAACAGATGCAACGGTCTAGAGACTTGAGAATCTGGAAGAATGGTTGATGAGTTTGCGGTGAGTTGAAAATGATGAAGCCCAAAAATCCAAAGCACGGGGTAAGTACTTGTTGGTTTATCACTTGGTCACAACATTGGTCACATGTGAATTAAAGGTTGAAGAAAAGGGGGCTAACATCAAAAAATTGTTGCAGAACAGAGCAGGGATTAGAGATAGAATCATGGGGATTCTTGATTGACACAGATCTGTTGAAAACAGAGTTTGATATTCTTTTGACTGAATCATATTGTTTAAATTAATCTTGAGAATTATTAAGCCTAATAGTATGAAAAAAACTCCATTGACTGCATGTTTTGCAGAGTTAACAATTGACAGAACCGAACCAAATTTTTCCATAGTGTAGAGAAATGAGGAGGCACAGGATGCTTACAGTTTAGAGGATGAAGTTAGAGGAATGGATGTCCATTTTGGAATTGAAGGAACAAACTCCAATGGGAATGGAGAAGAAATATATAAGAAAGTGAGCATGATGAAAATCATTAAACAATTGCAGAAGGATGTCCAAATTCACCAAGCAGATAACAAAAGGCTGATGAGATCCAAGGAGAAACAAGGAGACTTCAATATGAAGTTGATGCAGATCCTAGAAATAATAGAAAATAAATTGGATAAAGAAAGTGGATCCAACAAATCAGAAAGTCACAATACCCCTGATGAGGAAAGAAGAGGAAGAAGTGGTAGCATACATCACCAACACTCTCGAAGGCATTCCAAAAGGAGGCCACACAATAGTTCAAGTCCATCTCCTACAAGAAAGCATAGGATATGTGAAGTGGATGAACTGAAGGGTGAAATGAATAAGATCAAACCTCCTACTTTTGATGGAGAGAAAAATAAAGATGAAGATGTTGAGGCATGGATGTTGGGCATGAGGAAATATTTCCAACTGCAGAATTACTCTTCTAGTATAGAAGGAATAATTTCCATCTATCGACTAAAAGGAAAGGTGTCCATATGGTGGGATCAACTTGTGCAAGTGCAACATGTCAGGGAGAAGAATGTTACATGGATGGAATTCAATAGGCATTTTGAAAAGAAGTACTTAACTAAGAGGTATTATGAAAATAAAATGAAAGAGTTATTTGAACTCAAGTTGGGAAGTATGTCCATTGATGAATATGAAAGAAGATTCATGGAGTTTTTGAAGTATGTCCTCTTCATCAAGAATGAGACAGTTAATATTCAAAGGTATATTAGTGGGCTGCCATCTTTCATCAGTGACAAGATCCAGTATGATCATCCTAAAACTATGAAAGAAACCATAAGCAGAGAAAAATGATTATGTGATCAACAAAAAGGAAAGCCTATTTTCCAAAAAGCTTGGGAATACAAGAAGAAGTTCAAAAGGGAGCAGAGGCAGAAGGGTAACAAACCACCATTTTTTATGAATAGTCCTCAAGCACAACAAATTTTGATAGAGCCCAGGATGGCTAAAGTAGGTGGGAAAAGGCCAAGGCAGACAACTATGGAATGTTGGGGTTGTAAAGGAGATCATAGGTATAGATATTGTCTCACATAAGTGACAAAGTGAGAGTTTTTCACAATGTTTAGCAAGGAGAAATGGTAGAGGACATGGGAACAAGAGTACCAAGGATCTATGCAGCCCTGGACAACAAGAAAGATGAGTTTCAATCACACATGATTGAAGTTGAAGGTATGATCAATAATCATGCCCTTAATATTTTAATTTATTCGGGAGCTAGTCATAGCTATGTAGATCCTAAAGTTCTGGAAAGATTTGTTTTTCCAAGAAGAAAGAATGGGAAATATTGGATAGTGTAGCTAGCTACACGATCCAAGAGAAAAGTTGTTGAGTTGGTTAAATCATTTCCGGTGGGCATGAATGGAATGAGTACCAAGGCAGATCTGAACATATTGCCTTTGGGATGATATGATTTCCTAATTGGTATGGATTGGTTATACCAACACCATGCCCTATTAGACTACCATAACAAGGCATTCACTTGCTTGGATGAGGAAGGAAATTAGAGGGCAGTCTAAGGAATTTACAAGGAAGTTACTGTCTGAGAAATGTCAACAATGCAGCTAAAGAAGTGTTACAGGAAGGGATGTCAAATATTTGCAGCTCATATGGAGGAAGCATATAAGGATAAGGTGCCAAATATGGAGGATTATGCAGTCCTGGAAGATTATGAAGATGTGTTCAAGGAGGTACCAGGACTACCCCCAAAGAGAGATATTGATTTCTCTATAAATTTGACACATGGAGCAGATCCAATGTCAAAGACTCCCTATAGAATGAGAACACAAGAACTGAAGGAATTGTAAATGCAACTTGAAGAGATTCTGAAGAAGGGGTATATACACCCAAGTGTGTCAGCTTAGGGTGCCCCATTCTTGTTTTTGAAGAAGAAATATGGGACATTAAGATTGTGCATCGATTTCAGACAGTTGAACAAAGTGACTATAAAGAACAAGTATTCCTTAACAAGGATTGATGACCTCTTCAATCAGTTGAAGGATGCTAGGGTATTTTCAAAGATAGATCTCAGGTTGGGATATCATCAGGTAATGATTAAAGAGGAAGACATCAGGAAGACCACCTTCAGAACAAGGTATTCTCATTATGAGTTCATAGTGGTGCCATTTGGGTTATCAAATGCACCAGTTATTTTCATGTTCTTAATGAATGGTGTTTTCTGAGAATATTTAGACAAGTTTGTCATTGTATTTTTGGATGACATCATTGTATATTCCAAGTCGGAAGAAGATCATGAGAATCATTTGAGGATGGTGTTGCAAGTGCTAAGAGAACATCAGATGTATACCAAATTGAGCAAGTGCTCATTTTATCAAAACAAAATTTACTATTTGGGGCATATAATATTTGAAGAAGGGATAACAGTGGACCCTGAAAATATTGAAGCCATTAAAGGATGGACGACACCTAAGAATGTGACAGAAGTCATATCCTTCATGGGTATAGCTAGCTACTATAGAAGATTCATTGCAGGATTTTCGAGAATAGATCATCCCATCACTTCCTTGCAAAGGAAGGAGAAAAAGTGTCAATGGACAAAAGAATTTGAAATGAGCTTCCAACAATTGAAACAATTGTTAACCAGTGCTCCAATTCTAAAGATTGCAGATCTAGATGAATATTTCATGGTTTTCACATATGTGTGCAAAGAAGGAATAGGAGGATTCCTTAGTTAGAAAGGATTTGTGATATGTTTCGAATAAAAGAAATTTAAAAAGCATGAAAGGCTCCATGCCACTCATGATTTAGAGCTGGAAGCCATAATGCACGCCTTGAAGAAGTGGAGGCACTACCTCATGGGAAAGAGGTTTGAGTTGAGGATAGAACATAATGGTCCAAAGTATTTGTTTGATCATCCTAATTTGAATGCTAGGCAGAGTAGATGGTTGTAATTCCTCTGTGAAGACTTTGATATCAAGCACATAAAAGGAAAGGAGAACAATGTGGTTGGTGCACTCAATAGGAGAGTGCATGAACTGCATGCTACAAATATTAGCATGCATCAGATGGATCTTAAAGGCACAATTTCTAAGGCTGCAAAATTTGATTTGCAGTACATGGAATTGGTAACTAAATTGTAGCAAGGTAAAATGCAGCAAAAAGTTGAAGATTATGAATTGAGAATTGATGGAATTCTCTTGTAAAAAAACAAAGTTTATGTACCTAATTCTCTTGAATTGAGGAGTGATATTTTAAAAGAGATGCATAATGTGCCTTATGCGGGACACCCAGGATACCAAAAAATAATTTCAACAGTCAAGAGCCAATATTATTGGTCAGGCATGAAGAAAGAAATTGTAGAGTACATACCCAAATGCTTGGAATGTCAAAGGGTAAATACTGAGCATAGACACCCAGCTGGGTTACTGTAACCATTAACCATCCTCGAGTGGAAGTGGGAAGTGGTGACAATGGATTTCATCATAGGATTTCCCAGAACAAGCAAGCAACATGATGCAATCATGGTGGTAGTGGACAAGCTCACGAAGGCCTCCCATTTTGTTCCATTGAAGACTAATCACAATGAAACTAATTTTGTTGACATTTATATGAGGGAAGTAGCACGCTTGCATGGCATACCCAAGACAATTGTGTCTGATAGAGACCTAAGGTTTACTTATAATTTTTGGAAGGGGTTATTAAAAGGGTTCATAACAAATATGAACTTCAACACAACCTATCATCTTGAGTCGGATGGGAAAACAGAAAGAGTGAACCAAGTGATAGAGGATATGCTAAGGATGTATGTGATGGACAAACCATCTAAATGGGAATATTATCTACACTTGGTATAATTTTCCTACAACAATGGGTATCAAGCATCACTGAAGATGGGCATGTTTGAAGCACTTTATGGGAGAAAGTGAAACACCCCAGTAAGCTGGGAAAATCCAACTCATAGGATAGTGGTTGGGCCAGAGTTTCTTAGGGAAATGGAAGAGAGGTTGTTAAAGATAAAGTTGAATTTGAAGGTTGTCCAAGACAGGAAGAAAAGATATGGAGACAAAGGAAGAACCCACAAGGAATTTAAAGTGGGTGATCATGTTTTTCTGAAGGTGAAAGCCAACAAAAGTTCCCTAAAGCTGGGAAGTTGTTCCAAGTTGGCAGCCAGATATTTTGAACCATTTGACATTATAGAAAGGATTAGACCAGTAGCTTATATGCTTGCATTGCCTGCATCCATGACTATTCATAATGTATTTCATGTATCATTGCTCAAAAATTATATACCTGATGCTAACCATGTGATTGATTGGAATGCGATTTAGGTGGAACAAGAAGGTGATTTGCAAGTGCAGCCTATGTGCATACTGGACTGGAAGAGAAAGAAACTCTAGAATCGATTTGTAAAGCTTATAAAGGTTCAATGGACCTGGTATGGCCCCGAGGATTCAACATGAGAGTACCCACATCTTTTTGAAGATTTTGGAAATCTTGTTGTTGTTGTGTAAATAAGTTGCACTGAGGATAGTGAACAAATAAGAGGAGGGGATTGTAACACCCCAAGGCCGATCCCCTGCTGAATTGTAATTATGTTTATAGGCTGGTGAGACAAGGTTTTATAACCTGAAAGACTTATGTGTTTATTAGACAGGGGAGCCCATATGCTAAGGCCAATGAGCCTGATTTTTGTATATGTAAATACTCATATCATTAATAAAATTACATTGTTGCGTGTAGACCGACCACAAAGATAGAGTTATGGGGGACTAAGATCCACTAGGTAGGGAAGGGGATAAGTGTATAGGAATAGGGGATAATCTAGATGGATTACCTCTAAAGGAATAATATTATATTATTATTTTCTAGAGGCTAAGATTTGACAATAACCATGTTGTCCTAAGTTCCTAGGGAAAGGGAACGAGTTTTAAGTGGAGCTCATGCAGCTTCAGGAAGACATGTGTCAACCTGGGCACATGTAGTTTTTAGGTGGGGAAAGTTAGCTCGATGGGGGTTCCCTCACCATTCTCACCGTTTTGACCATTCTCACCATTCTCACCATTCTCACCATTGTCACCAAGGTCTTGATGGCACCACTCTAGAATTCAACCATACTCCCCACTGATGCACTCACCGTTGGAACCTGCAGATATACTTGCGTTATCCTGTGTATTTCCTATGAAGCCCAACACACCTATATTTTCCTCATCCCATGATGTGTCTTAGTGGTTGGTTGTTGTTGCCAACACAATTCCTTGGCTGAGCATGGCTTCCTTCCATATTCTATGTACTTTCCCATTTTTGGTTGTTACCATCACCTGTGCGATTAGCTTAATTCTAATTTTGACATCACCCATGTCCTTTTGACATAAGATTTGGATTGAAGAAGTAGGTTTTCAAGCTTGTGAGAAACTCTATCCAAGTGAGAGAGTTTGTTGGGGAAGTGAGTTCTCCTGGAGGGAGTCCCATAGAAACTACAATACTTTGAGACTTCTGGTCCAACCTGTTGTTGAAGCCCAAGGAAAGGGAGGTGTAGCAGCCGATGGAATTTTGATAGTGAAGGTGTACACTCATGGGGTGGGACAAGCCTGTGGGGAATGAGGATCTATAGGCTGTGGGCATAAGTGGCTTCTAGGAGAAAATCCTTCCTGTTTATTTGTGTGAATTTCTTGTTGTCCTTGCCAAGCCTACGAATCCATTACTCGATGAAGTTTAGTCCCAGCTTAGGGGTGACCCACTGCTAATCATGATGATCAGTGCGGTCTAAGGATGGGAGGTTTGTGGAATATTTTCACGCAGTTGCTGGTCATCTATTAAAATATAAGTACGAAATCTCTCTTTATTGTATGTTGTGTATTTGTATTTGTATTTGTATTATAATTAATGAGTAATTCCTTTGTATATATGTTGCATGTATGTGTTAATGTTGCTTCCATATGAACATGTGTATGAGTAAATTATTGACGTCTGTTTAATTTCATTAGATATATGTGTGTGTGTGTGTGTGTGAATACCAGACGTTATCTCTATTTTCCTGTTAAGTTTTATATGTGATTATTTCTGCAAAGTTATTGGGTGGCATGGCTTGACTTGTTTTCTTAATGCCAAGAGTGTCAAAAGATGGTATTAGATAATAAATATGTTCCACTGTGGTGTTTCCATACCTATCGGGGTATCAGAGCATAAAATGCAAAGTTACAGTTCTTTGGAGTAGCGTTTCCCGATGGAGGTTTGAGGGCCAAAGACTTTACAATATCCCCCTACCTATACCTTTATTTCTCTCTCTCTCTCTCTCTCTCTCTCTCTCTCTCTCTTCCTCCCAACCTATACCCCTATATCACTCTACCCCTCTCTCCCTCCTTCTCTCTATCTTCCCCCCACCCTTTCTCTCTCTCTCACTCACTTTCTCATCACTTTCTATCTCCCCCCCTCTCTCTATATATATATATATTGTCTCTTCCCCTCTCTCCCTCTTTCCCTATATCTATCTTTACATCTCTCTCTCCATTCCTCTATTTCTCTCTCTTCCCCTCCATCCCTCACCCCCCCACTACCAAAATCTCTCTCTCTCTCTCTCCCTTTGTTGCTCTGTCTCTCATCCACTCTCTCCCTCTCCCTCCCCTTCCCTCTCTCTCCTTTCCCCTCTCTCACTGTCTCTCGCTAACTCCCTGTCTCCTCCCATCTATCTCTTACACTTTCTCCCTCCCCCCCTCTCTCTCCTTCCCTCTTTCCCTCTCTCTACCCTCTCTCTTTATATCCCTCTTTCTCACTCTATCTCTTTATCCCACTTTCTCCTCTCTCCCTCCCCTTGTATCCATCTATATATATCCCCTACTCTCCCCCCGCTCTCTCTATCTCTCTCTCCTACATTTACCCCTCTCTCCCCCTTAATCTCTCTCTCTCTCTCTCTATATATATATATATATATATATATATACCCCCATCTCTCTCTCTTTCTCTCACTACCAATCATTAATTTCCTCTCTCTCTCTCTCTATCTCTCTCCCTCCCTCTCTCTCTCACCCTCCATATCTCTCTCTCTCTCTAGCCTTCTCTCTCTCTACCCCTATCTCCATGAATCCATCCATACCTCTCTCTCTCTCTCTCTATCCCCTATCTCTACACCTTCCCCCCTCCCTCATTCCCACCCCATATTTCTCTCTCTCTCTCTCTCTCTCTCTCTCACACACACACACACACACACACACACCTCTTGCCCTCTCTCACTCTCTCCCTCTCCCTCTCTCTATCTCCACCCCCTATTCCTCTCTCTCTCTCTAACTTGATCCCTCTCTCTCTTTCTCTCATCTACCCCTCTCTCCTACACTCCCTACCCCCCTATATCACTCTCTCTCCCCCTATGTCAATCTCTCTCTCAAGAAGGGGAGATAGAGAAAAAGAGAGATATGGGGGATGTGTGTGTGTGTGCGAGAGAGAGAGAGAGAGAGAGAGAGAGAGAGAGAGAGAGAGAGAGAGATATGGAGAGATAAAGAGAGGGAGGAAGGTGGAGAGATAGGGTAAGAGAGGGGGAGGGAAGAGAGAGAGGGATGAAGGTTGGGAGAGAGGGATGAAGGGGAAGAGAGAGAAAGAGAGATAAGGGAGTAATATAGAGAAGGATATAGGTATAGAGTGAGAGGGAGAGAGAATGAAGGGCATAGAGGGGGAGAGATAGATTGATGGAGAGAGAGAGAGAGAGGAGGAAGAGTGGGGTAGAGAGGGAGAGGGAGAGATGGATAGAGTGCTAGAGGTTGGGAGATATATGGGGAGAGATATATAATTAGAGTGAAGGTGAGAGTGAGGAGAGAGATATGAGGAGATAGAAATAGAGGTATAAAAGGAGGAAGGGAAAGAGAGGTGGGGGAGAGATAAGAGCATGATAGATATTGGGAAGGGCAATGAGAGACATGAATAAGGGATATAAATATATGGAGGGACAAAGAGGGGGAGATAGAGGGAGAGGAAAATAAGGGGAGAGAGTGAGTGAGAGTCAATGAGAGAGATAGAGACAAAGAGTGGTGGGAAAGAGAGAATGATAGAGAGTGGTAGAGAAGGATAGAAAGGGAGATGGAGAATGCGAGAAAGGGAGAGGGGGGTAGAGAGAGTGATAGATAGAGAGAGAGAGAGAATGACATCTCTCTCTCTCTCAATCACTCACTTGCATTATCACTCACTTTTTGTCTCCCCCTTTCCCTCTCTTTTCCCCTCTCTCCATCTTTCCCTATACATCTCCCCATATCTCTCTTTACCTCTCTATCTCCCTTCATCCTTTTCTATCTCTTCCCCTCCATCCTTCACCCCCCCC
>JASDQU010360331.1:0-11802 GCA_032191745.1 Picea mariana | reverse complement strand
GAAGATTTTGAAGTTGTTGCTCAAGCTCTGAAGACCTCATCTCCNCCTTAGGAAGTTGTTCTCGCTACATAGAGCTGTGTCCTCCTCCGTTTGGTTATTCTTCCAAACATATGGAGAGTTTGCGTCACCTCCTGCCTCGTGAACTTATGTCAATGCCATGCTTTCTGAGTCTCATCATTTGTCATGCTATTGTCCAAGGGAAGTGTTTACCAAGTCAGAGTAGCCCCCTCTATAGTTTGTCTCTTTCCCTCATGCCCGACCATCCTGAACGCCCAATCAAGTCTTTGTTCGAAATCAATGAAGCCTTCAGTCTGATCATCAAGATTCTCTAGTCCATGACCGAAGAGCCATCGAAGACCTCTGGGTAGTGAAGTCGTACACTTATATTACACTCCTACCCGAGTTTTAAATATTTTGAAGTTGTTGCTCGTGCTCTGAAGACCTCATCTCCAACCATCAGGCCTTATCAGCTTCTAAGAAGATGGATACTCTACACGTATATCTTTTTGATTTCAAGATGTATCTCCACTGTGTATTGCTCACGGCTACACTTTATATATTTATATGACATGGATCTATAGTGTATTTGATTGGTAGCCATGATTTTATTTTATCTCGAGCATGGGTATCCCTGCCTCGGTGAGACAATTATTATTTTTGCAGACGACACCTCTCGATTTCTGGTTCCTGGGCTGACTTGTTCGGCACATCGATGAATATTTTTAATGTATTTCAGCCATCATATGCTCTTCTAACCTCACACATTAGGGGGCATCTGTTATAACCCTAATTTTCACCAGGCATGCTTACCTGACATCAGGCCATCTCAAATTCCTTCTTTGCCAAAACACTGCTAGACAACTCTTCTTAAAAACCCCTTTTACAAAGGCCCATGTGCCTTGATACTTTACTGCACATGTGTACACACCAGATTACCCAAGATAGCCCGCGTGTACCTACAAAAGCATGAAAAAAGGAAAGTTGTTGACGGAACACACAACTTTGGGTAAGTTAACTAAACCTTTTGGCCATGCATGGCCGAAAGTTTGACCAAATACCTAGCTTCTTCTAGCCTATAAAAGAAGGGTTAGGGGTCCCATTTGGAAGGGGGGAATCATAGTAAAGAAACTATACCCGATTGTGCATTCCCTTTGTACAAACATTTAGCCATCCTTGTGCAAAGAGAAGTATAGAGCAAAGAAGTTGGAGGACAGTTGAAGAGGAGCCCAGGACCAGGTTCATGGAGCAGTGGCTGACTTCATCATTGTAAGTTGATTTATTTGAAGTTAATAATAAATAAGTACTTTTCCCGTCCCAACATATGAGGTTTTCATGGTTTATTGTGTACATATTGATTAAATCTCTAACCCATNGTGGAGTTCTTTGTTTGTCTTGTGTGAATGCAGGTCAGCCTTGGGAGGAGAGCTGCAGTCAAAGAGCGACTAAGCGTAAAAAAGGATCGATATCAAACACCCGAAATAAGGTATGCTCACTTGATCTTCTTAACTACGTATTTGCTTAAGAATAATGGGGATTAGGTCCAGGATGACAATAGAAAGTAGGAATCTTTAGGTCTTTTCTACATGCATGATAAAACCCTAAGTGCTAGTTCGTAGAGGAATTTCCCACTCACAACACACATATTCTTCTCAAGGAAAATATATATTACAAACCTAGACTCGCTTTCATATAATCACGGGAGAACTTGGAAAAAGTACCTATACTTTTACATAACCATAAAGGCATACCACTTTTACATATCCAGGCATTGCATACAATTCTATTTTTGCATTGTATCGAGTTAATAGTAAACTCTCTTAAGCATTTGGTTGTTGTTTGACCCATTTTATTTGATATTGTTCCAACGATTAAATTTGCATTCTTGTTTTTTTTCATTTTATTTTGATTTAGTTCCAACAATTTCAATTATTTTTTCATTTTATTTTGATTCAGTTCCAACAATTTCAATTATTGTTATTGATGTTCAACCTTATTATGCCATCCTCAAAAGAAAGAGGAATTATTTTGTATTACAACTTAAACTTTGATGACACGTCAACTAAAGGTTAATTAAATGAAACAAGGGTAATTATGTCGCCTTGTTGTTGATGATGTAAGGGTACGCAACTTCTATTCAGGAAAATGACCAACATCTTATGAGCATGGTAGGTTCTGTCAACTCTTTCAAGTATGAGGCTACATTTGAACTATCATTGGTCTCCAAATGGGTTGACACAATAGATATCATAGAGTTTCTCCATGTAAGTGTCGAGTAAGGGTCATTATGAGTCATTTTGATGGTGTTTGAACTAGAGATTATCTAATATAGATCTACCAATGTTGGTCCCAAATCAGTCTCTAATATTCAGAAAGAAATAAAATATACACTAATAACATATTGGAAAAATGGATACCAAGCATTTGAGATGGTTGTCGACTATCTAATCCAATGGGTGTGACAAACTCATATAATAACTTGTCATGAAAATTAACATTTAGAAAGAAAGAGAAGGACATGGGAAACAACAATGCAATGGTTTATGTAGACAAGTATATGTGACCACCCTTTTATAGGGATACAACCACATTAAAGAAACACCTTTTACATAGTAACACTCTCTATATAACTCCTTGCTACTGCATAAATTGGTTGTGGATATTTTGGAAGCATGCTGAACCTTATACGAATATAGATCATTGGAGTTAGTATCATGAAGCTATTTTTGCGTAGATATGGCCCATAGATGAAGGGGTATGGAGCAAATAGTTTTCCCTGTATGTAAAGAGCATAAATATGGTGTTGAGCACATTTTTGGGAGTTGCAATTGATCTTGAATTATGAGACGAGGATTTTGAATACTTCAATATAGAAGACCAAGTAATGTAAGTACTTTTAATAAAATTTACATTGCAAAGATTTTTTATGTCCTTGAATTTTTTTGTTGGAAAATAAATCAAGGAGGGTCAATCAAGTTAGGAGCCTAATATAACTATCCTATAAAACCATAATTTATACAAATTGGTATGAAAGAAAAAAAGATTTGTTTGATCAAACACTCTAACTTTTACCTAAGTCCTAGGAGTAAGTGGGCCACAAAGTTACAAATAACATTAAGCATAGAACCTTATCAAATAAATTCATCAAACGTCTTGGCCCTTTGTTTTAAAGGGAGTTCCTTCTAATAACCTTGTTGATCAAATTATCAATCCATCTAAAGACAATTTATGAACACGACATTATATAATTTTTTTTAAAGGGAGTTCCTCATAATAACTATGTTGATCAAATTATCAATCCATCTAAAGAAAAATTATCAACAAGGGCTGCATGGAAGCACAGTCCCCGCTGAGGTAGTTGAGAAATATATGTTGAACAATGAAACTTAATATAATTAAATGCACAAACAATTAATAGTTTTTGTCAAAAGATAATGATTAAACAATACATAAAATAAAGAACAATATCATTATTGTTTATGCAAGAAGAGACTAATAAGAATAAATAAAAAACAAATGAAAACATTTAGTATTGTTGACGCAAAAACATTTAGCATAAGAGTTTGTTAAAAATAATTGTTATCTATTAAGACAATATGGATCTACAAATGAACCAAAGCATCATATTTATGAATGGCCACACCTAGAAAATTGATTAACAAAGTTGCCATCAACACACATAACAAATTGTGATAAATAAATATACTTCATAATTTGAATTAGACAGGACAATGAAAACAACAAAATGAAATGCACCAACCGTACTAAATAACTACATTGTTTTTTATGTATCTTATTTACTAAGTGTTCATTGTGCGGGGATATACCTGTGCAGAAGTGTCAAAAGATATATGTGTGTAGACTATATGTCTGTGTTGAAGATGTGTTTTATTTACTAAGTGTTCATTGTGCAGGGATATAACTGTGTGGAGGTACAAAATTTATATCTGTGCAGACTATATTTATGTAGTATAGTTGTCCGTGGATATACCTATGAGGAGGTGTGGAATCTATATGTGTGCAGACTACATGTTTGTGTTGAAGATGTACTTTATTTACTAGGTGTTGGTTGTGTAAGGATACACCTGTGCAAAGGTGTGAATGTTATATGTATTCAGACTATATATATACATCTTCATCACATGCATATAGTTTGGACATATATAGCTTCTGCATAGGTTCCACACACACACACACACACATTTACAAATATAAAAAATCAGCAATAAAAATGAAAACAAATAGTTTGTCCCACAACTTTAAATTGTAATTTTTAAACCTGTGAAGTAAATAAATGCATACATATTCTTAAGAAAAACAGAAATTAATCAATGGATCATACACATAGTACAGAGAGATTTACATTGGAAACCCTTAACCGAGAGAAAACCAACCTTCCTTGGTGCCGAACCTTTCAACTCTTTATTGTATTAATTTTACCATTCCCCATACAATATATACAATGTTTTAGGTATTCTGTAGCTACCAAAATCCTAATCCCTTAATCCAGGATTATTTTTAGAAAACCACTAAAAATAACAAAATCTGCTAAAATAGTTGTCAAATTTGACACACCCACACACTCCCATGCAAAGAATATAACACATACCCAACATTCTCCCACTTGTTGTATTCTTTGCATACAATGGTTCACAGGATTATATAGTCAACAATCCAAGGCAACAATGCCCATTGTTACTCTATACTAGAAGAACTTTTCTGTGCTCATAGACTTTGTCAATGAATCTGCAACATTATTCAAAGTGTCAACCTTTTCCAACAAAACTTATTTTCTTCAACCATGTCTCTCACAAAGTGATATTGAACATCAATATGCTTTGTCTTCGAATGATAAGTTGGGTTCTTTGCTAGGAAGATTGCACTATGATTGTCACAATCTAATCTCATTGCTTCTTGTACCAACCCAATACCTGAACACAATCTTTATAACCATACTTCTTCCTTGCTTGCATGAGTGGATGCCATGTATTCAACTTCTGTAGTTGAGAGTGCCACTACAACTTGTATTTTTCTCATCCAACTAATTGCTCCTCCAAAAGGTTAAACACATACCCACTTGTAGATCTTCTGCGATCCAGATCTCCAGCCCAGTCTACATCAACAAAGCCATGTATGTCCACCACTTTGTCCAATCCTGGTCTTCCTTGGTAGCACAATCCATAACCGGTAGTGCCATGAAGATACCTGAAGACCCTCTTTACTACTGTCCAATGCTCCTTCCCTGGTTTTGACATATACCTGCTCAAAACTCCCACTGCATGTGCAATTTATGGTCTAGTACAGACCATTGCATACATCAAACTTCCAATTGCACTGGCATAAGGAACATGGGACATGTCTTCTTCTTCTTCCCATGTCTTGGGAAGATGATCTACAGATAACTTTACACCTATAGGAATAGGAACCTTGACCAGTTTACTTCCATGCATATTAAACCTCTGCAATATAGTCTCAACATATTTTTTCGAATTCAACTAGAGTTTCCTGTTTGCACGATCTCTTTTAATATCCATTCCCAGAATGAAGTTAGCAGCACCGAGATCCTTCATGTCAAATTTGGAGGATAGCTGCGATTTCACCTCCTTGATAACATCCATGTTATTTCATACCAAAAACATGTCATCAACATACAACACTACATAAATGAAGTGATTACCAACCTGCTTGGAATATACACAATGATCAACCCTACTTCTCACAAATCCCAATCCAAGGATGTATGTGTCAAAATTTTGGTACCACATCCTAGGAGATTGCTTCAGACCATATAGTGACTTCTTTAGCTTACATACCAACTCTTGCTTTCCCTTCACTACAAAGCCTTCTAGCCGCTTCATGTAGATTTCTTCTTCCAGATCCCCATGTAGGAATGTTGTCTTCACATCCATTTGTTACACTTCAAGATCAAAAGCAACAACAATAGATAAAATAAATCTAATAGAAGTTAACTTAGCAACAAGATAAAAAATCTCACCAAATTCAATTCCCTCTACCCGAGAATAACCTTTTGCTACTAACTGAGCTTTGTATTTCTCCACTTTTCCTTCTACATTAAACTTCTTCTTAAAAAACCATTTGCTACCAACAAATTTTCTTCCAGCTGGAAGCTCAACTATATCCCGTGCCTCAGTCTTATCCAAGGCATCCATTTCTTCAACCATGGCCTTCTTCCAGAGTTTACTATCCTCTGAATTCATTGCTTCCCTGATAGTTCTGGGATCATAATCAGTAATAGATAAAGCAAAAATAGAACAAAAATCAGGTGGACTATACCTTTCTGGTTGCCTTATTTCCCTTACTGATCTCCTCAATACTGGGGTATGAGGTTCTTCTTCTTCTACTTCATCTTCTTCAGATGATTCAGATTTTGCATCATCCAGCTCAAACTCTATTTTCTCGGGTTATTTTGGCCTTGGTAGGAAATCCTGTTTGGAAACATCTTTTACCTGTCTGAAAAAAACATCTCAACTGTAAACAATCTTCTTAGTTTCTGGGTTCCAAAGCTTATAACCTTTCACACCATCTTTATAACCAATAAAGATACACTTTTCAGCTTTTTTTATCCAGCTTACTCCTATTTTTCTTTGGAACATGTACATAAACATCACAACCAAACACTCTAAGATGTTCAAGAGATGGTTTCTTTCCATTCCATACCTTGTGTGGAGTTTTATCATCCAACACTGATGAGGGTGATTGATTGACTAGGTAACATGCTGTACCCACTGTCTCTGCCCAGAATTCTTGTCCTAACTCGACACTGCTAAGCATGCTCCTTGTTTTTTCCATCAATGTCCTGTTCATCCTTTCTGCAACTCCATTTTGCTGAGGTGTGTATGGATTAGTATTTTTCCTTGCTATACCACACTTCTTACCGAATTCTTCGAATTCATTTCTGCAGAATTCTCCACCATTATCTGTCCTCAATACCTTTATTTTCTTCTCTACCTGATTTTCTACCAGAGCCTTAAACTCTTTAAATTTATCAAATACCTCATATTTATTTCTAAGAAAATAAATCCATGTGTTCCTTGAGAAATCATCTATGAATGAAACATAATACATAGATTTACCTAGTGATGGAACAAGCACAGGTCCAAACACATCACCGTGTATCAACTCTAATACCCCCTTTGCTCTTGGAGCACCAGATGAAAATCTCACTTGATTATGTTTTCCATATATGCAATGTTCACAGAAATCAAAATCCAGGGTGCAATTAGGCATACCTTCAACCATACCTTTACCGTGTAGTGTTCGAAGTCCCTTTTCTCCAATATGCCCCAGTCTTTGACGCCACAACATGGTCTTATTTCTAGGGACAATATTGGTCTTGTCTTCTTTATCTGTCTACTCAGGGACAACAGAACTGTTACACCCATTAGTATAAGTTCTTCCCAACAACTTGTACATAGTTCCACACCGAACTCCCCTAATCAACACCATTTCTCCTCATACCATGTTGCAAGTTCCCTTTCCCAATACAATATCCACTCCTGCATCATCCAACTTGCTTACAGATATTAGGCTCTTGGCTAGTTTTGGAATGTGCATAACCCCAGGGAGAGTTCTAATCCTTCCATCTTTTAGCAGCAACTTAACCCTTCCACGTCCCATGATTTTGGCTGTTGAGTCATCTCCTAGGAATACATCACCACCACCATATTTTTTATATTCACAGAACTACTCCCTGTGAGGAGTCATATGGTATGATGCACCTAAGTCGATCAACCATACATCACAGTCTGCATGTGTACCTGTAGATTCCAGGTAAACATCACCTTCTTCTTTAGTGGAGGTTTTCGCCTCTATGGAAGAGGTACTATCAGATCCCTTTGGTTTATCAACCTTATTAGATTTGTAATATTTCTTATAATGCCCTGTTTTACCACACTTCCAACATTTCCTCAAATATTTTCCTAGAGACTTAGATCTACCTGTAGATCCAAATACTTACCAGGATTCCTGTCTTGGGTACTACCTCTTACAAATAAAGCATATGTGCTATGACCATCCATGATTTTCTGCCTCATCTCTTCAGATAACAAGGATGCAACTACATCCTCATACTTCAATGTAGATTGAGTGGTACTACCAATTGGTACAACTAGATTATCCCAAGAGTCTGGCAAAGAACATAAAAAAGTAATACACTTATCTTCTTTTGCAATCATAATATTAACAAAGACAAGTTGACTTACTAGAGTATTAAAGTCATTTAGATGTTTTGTCACAGAATCTCCATCTTCCATCCTAATATGATACAACTTCTTTCGAAGAAAAAACTTGTTTACCGGGGACTTTGATTGATACAAATTCCCTAACTTATCCCATAGTTCCTTGGCTATAGATTCTCTCGAGACATTCAACAACACCGAATTTTCCAAGTAGAGTCGAATAATACTCCTTTCTCTTCTGTCCAAATTCTCCCAATCTTCCTTTGACATATCAGTAGGTGGTGTACTAGTAGTTTGTGTACTAGTAGGTTGTGTACTAGTCAACTGTGTGCTAGTAGGCTATGTACCAGTAGGTTGTGTACCAAGATCCATAATGATCCATTGTTATTTGTCTACAAGAGGGTCCTTCAGCTTGAGCTTCCATAGCTCAAAGTTTTTACCATTGAACTTCTCTATCTCTATTCTAGAATAGCTCGCCATTCCTCTTTCTACACTCGAATCACCACTACAAAAGCTCCCACTAAACGCAGGTTTATCACAGACCCAAGATAAACTTGATCTATCAAGACCAAGCCAAAACCTCAACAACAAAGGCATCCCTCTGAAGCCAAAAATGAGCCCTGATACCACATGTAAGTTTTAAACCTGTGAAGTAAAGCAATGCATATACATTCTTAAGAAAAACATAAATTAATCAATGGCTCATACACATAGTACACATAGATTTACACTGGAAACCCTTAACTGGGAGAAAAACAACCTTCCTTGGTGCCACACCTTTCAAATATTTATTGTATTAATTTCACCATTCACCATACAATATATACAATGTTTTAGGTATTTTGTAGCTACCAAAAACCTAATCCCTTAATCTAGGATTATTTTTAGAAAACCACTAAAAATAGAAAAATCCGCTAAAATAGTTGTTGAATTTGACATGCCCACACACTCCCATGCAAATAATATAACACATACCCAAAATTATCCCACTTGTTGTCTTCTTTGCATACAGGTGTTCACATGATTATATAGTCAACAATCCAGGGCAACAATGCCCATTGTTACTCTACACCAGAAGAACTTTTCTGTGCTCACAAACTTTGTCAACGAATCTGTAACATTCTTCAAAGTGTCAACCTTTTCCAGCAACACCTTCTTTTCTTCAACCATGTCTCTCACAAAGTGATACTGAACATCAATATGCTTTGTCTTCGAATGATAAGCNATCACTGTTTGTTGTACCAACCCAATACTCAAACACAATCTCTGTAACCATACTACTTCCTTGCTTGCATGAGTGGCTGCCATGTATTCAACTTCTGTAGTTGAGAGTTCCACTACAATCTATCTTTTTCTTATCCAACCGATTTCTCCTCCAAATAGGTTAAATGCATACCCACTTGTAGATTATGTGATCCATATCTCCAGCCTAGTTTGCATCAACAAAGCAATGTATGTCCACCACTTTGTCCAATCATAGTCTTCCTTGGTAGCACAATCCATAACTGGTAGTGCCACAAAGATACCTGAAGACCCTCTTTACTGCTGTCCAATGCTCCTTCCCTGGTTTTGACATATACCTACTCAAAACTCCCACAACATGTGCAATGTCCGGTCTAGTACAGACCATTGCATACATCAAACTTCCAACTGCACTAGCATAAGGAACATTGGACATGTCCTCTTATTCTTCCTGTGTCTTGGGACACTGATCGTCAAACGCAGTTGTCGAATCTAGTGCACCCACACACTCCCATGCCAAGAATATAACACATACCCAACATAAATGTCCCCAATTACCAACTAACACAGTAGCAAGCTTTGGAAACTAAGAAGGTATGGGAACTTTGAGAATCGTGTATGCACCACTTTGTGACTCATACATGCACCAGTTCTACACCCATATATGCACATGTTCCAACCATCCATTAAATGTGTGGAATTAAATTTCCTACTAAATTCCCGGTGTTGGTTCTACAATAAGATTTTGTTTTGAAGAACCAATTAAAAGCCAGGAAAAAAATTTGATCGAGTTTAACATGTGAAAAAGGCATAATTTGTTTTATCAACGCAAGAAAAAAATTGTGGTCAACGTAAAACTGATTGCTATAGTTGGATGCTTACAACAGGGACTAATAAGGGAAATGTTCAATAGGAAGATTGGCATATGCCGCAAACAATGTAAAGTGTTTGGAGATTAAGATCGAAAAACACCAATGTAAAAGTGCACAAATTAGAATNGCACTTCACAACTCCAGACTTTTGATAGTTCACAAAATGATTTTATGCATATGCTAAACTAATTTGTTTTTGTTAAACATATATATCTACTGGAAAAAAATTTGTTGGGAACAGAGACATCGTCTCGACAAATATATACTCCCCATGTCTGTACAAGCATATATTCTACACAGGCAAGCTCTGGTGCAATTTGAATCTTTGTGCGGATAATTCGTAAAAGTCATCTTCCCACACTCTCTCACTTCGCAACCCCGCACACCCATATTTTAGGCATCAATGTAATTTGGTTGATAACCGAATCATTTATCACAATTTCAGTGATAAGAGCCTTTGCAGCGAAAATATTTTGTTAAAAAATAGGAAAAAAGGTAAATTGTTCAATGTCGAGGAAAAAATTGTAAATAAGTGAAGTGTTCGACATAGTTATATCTTCGATAAAGATCTATATTTGGCACACACATATCTTCCGCATAACTAGATGTATGGGGGTGAGCACTAGCATATGTGTTGTACAACCAATAAAATCTAGCTTGAACCCTTGTGTTGGTGATCCATATCACGCATCCTCGTGGTTTCTCATAGTTTGCAACTCTGTATTTCCAATTGTTCAATAGTACCAATCCTAATTAGGGATGTAATTTGCATGATAACTAATTGATCTATGGAAATATAATTTTCTAAGTTTGTGGCACTCAGTCTATATGCTTGCATTTATTTTAAGAGACAATTTTTATTATAAAAATAACTATATAAAACAAAAAAAATGCTTCTATGCAAAGTATGTGCACATTGGAACTGCGGAAAGAAAAGCATATCCCCTGCACATTCACTCAGGAATATCCTAGAGACAACTAAGAATTATCCTAACTTGAAACCTTGTGCAGATAATTGATATCGCTAATCATCCCATAGAGATGCACTTCACAACTGCGTTCTTTTAATAGTTCACAAAATGCTTTCATGCATATGCTTAGCTAAAAAAAAATTGTGAAACATATATATCTACGGGACATATATTTGTTCTGCACAGAAACATTGTCTAGACAGATATATCCTCCACACATCCACATAGGCATATGCTCCACAAAATTCAAATTTAAAACAATTAAATCCATAACTAAATATTCCGATCATGCTCATAATTAAAACAAAACTTGACAATGGAGCAGCTTGGTTAAGTAAGCATATACAAGGAAAGAAAGTCCCGAGAAAGGAATTGGAACTATGTTATTGAGTTTTTAAATATGGTACAAGGTTTACTAAGCAGTGCATAGACACCAAAATATCATTTTGAGGAATGAAAAACCATTTCTATGTATGCAGAGAACAAGCTATTTCATTGAAAAATGATAAAGAATTTGAACTT
>JASDQU010360330.1:0-11814 GCA_032191745.1 Picea mariana | reverse complement strand
CACAATTTCAAGCAGCACCAAAGGAATCACATGTATTAGCAGTAAATAGGATCTTCAGATATCTCAAAGGAATAGAAGAGTTTGGATTATGGTATCCAAAAGGAAAAGATCTATCACTTATTGTCTACATAGATGCAAATTGGGCAGGTTGTATTGATGACCGACGAAGCACTAGTGGAGCAACATTCTACTTAGGTGAGTGTTTGGTATCATGGCTAAGAAGGAAACAATCATTGGTATCTCTATCTACATCCGAGACAGAGTATATTGTAGCAACAACATGTTGTACACAGGTTCTTTAGATGAAACAAACTTTGACAGATATACAGATTGAGTATGATGATCCCATTCCAATATATGTGATAATACAAGTGCCATCAGTATCTCAAAAAACTCGGTGATGCACTCCAAGACAAAGCACATTCCAATCAAGTATCACTTTTTATGGGAATAGGTTGCAGAAAATAACATCAGAGTTGAGTATGTGGGCACAAAAGATCAAGTGGTAGACATATTTACAAAACCACTTCCACAGGAAGCCTTTGAATATCTTCGCCAAAGACTTGGAGTTATTTCTACTCCAAAAATGAATTCTTTTTGAANATGGAAAGATACATTTTCCATTGATGACAAAGGGGGAGAGATTTATTAGATGCAGAGGACAGAGGCATGGTTCCAGGAGGAAAAGATTTATCAGATGCAAAGGATAAAGGCATGTTCCCAGGAGGAGCATGAGTGATTCAATTTCAGTGTTGCATCAGAGTGTTGCCATCAATGCCAAAGGGGGAGATTGTTGATTAAGGTTGGTTGTCATTGATGTCAACCCTTGAAGAAAGAATCGTAGCACAAAGGTTTGGGTAATGGACCCAATATTGTTTGATGTAAATATGACTCATTATTGTTTCTTCATTGTTTATAAGAAGTAAATATGGATGAACTCCAAAGTGGTCCCCTTATGGTGAAATCCTTCACGGGAAGATGCTTTGTGGAGTAAGAGAACCAATGCTTAATTGTGGAATAATGAGATGAAGGAAAGTGAATTTGTCAATGAAAACATACTATATGGATAGTGTTTTTCATGTCATTTTTGGTGGTATGTAGAACATCACATAACCCCTCACAGTTTGAGAGTTATGGCCTTACGAAGTTGGAGTACCCTCATATGCCATCTAGAAGCCCCAAAAGGTCAAAGTAATCAATGTGGTTTAAGAGATTTTAAAAGGTAAATAATAAAGCGAAGCAATGAGTGTATTACAATTCAATGTGAATACAAAATAAATTATTTCAAACATAAATTTAATGGAGAAATTAGAAATGGACTCAACCCTAAAATAAGGAAAGTGGGCCAAATGACCTAGAAGATGTTTTTATGGAAGCTACTTGGAGAATATAAATAAGAGGCAAGGCTCTCTCATTTGAATTACACTTGAGAATATTGAATATCTATATGTGTCTATGGTAACCAAGAATATCTAAACCAGAATTCTGTGTGAAGGTGAAGAAAAGAAGGCCGAAATGCAAGGAAGGATAAATTCTTTTGATGGTGCTCTCTAAGGTATGTTATTTACAGGTAATCTCGCCATTTTCACTATAACTTTTTTTCTATAATGATTCAGACTGTGAAATTTCTAAGAAAGTGAGAAAACATATCCAAGTATATTTAGTAAAAAATTCATCTTTTGGGTCATTGTATTTTGGGAGTTACACTCCGTGGAAAATAGGGTTTGTGGCTAGTCCTAAAACTAGTCAAAATCAGGTGTTTCAGTTAAAAACGTCATAACTTCTTCATAAAATATCCAAATTAAGTGAGACAAAATTTTTTAGTTAGTAGATAGATTGTAGTATGTTTTGTAATAGTTTCAGATCAATTCATTGAATATTTTGTGCGGGGAACGCTCTACAAGGTCACTCTCTAGAATAAGACAGAATTCAGCAAGGTATGCCATTTTTTATATAACTCCTTTTTTGAGAGGTTCCAAGTAGTGACACTTGGAATAATTGCATAAAATACATTGAAGAACACTGTGTATCATTTTCATATATTTATACAATACAGGTTCAAAGTTATGATTACTTCAATTTAGGGTTGTTGACTAATCCAAAACTAGGCATGTGAGACTAAAGAAAAGTTTGATGAAAATGCTAGTCTCTTGTTTTTAAAGTTAAGGAAGGTTTGTAGAAATGTGATCATATACAATAGGTCTATTATAGAGCTATAAATCATATTTGGATTATGAAATTGATGAGGTCTTTTGGTTGTGGTACATGTTGAGTACATGGTTGAGACAAGTAGTTGATGGGTTGGTGCACATACATGAGGTGTATAGTTGATGATGTTGGTACATATTGATGAGTCACAATTGATGAATAGTTTACACATGATTGGTACATACTTGGTACATGGTTGGATGAACTTGTTTATGGTACAGGTTGATTACAGATTGAGGTACATGTTGATGCATGGTTCAAATTTATTGGTATAGGTTTACAGTGGTATATCTCACAGTGATAGTGTGACAGTGATTCCATCATTCTACTTCTACTTCAAGGTCACAGGACGGGGCAAGGACAGGTGTTTGTAGCCACCTTCTAGTTGTAGCTGAAGAACATTGGGGGTTGTAGCCTCCTTCTGGTTGTAGCCAGAGAATTGGGGAGTTGGAGCTTCCCTCAGGTTGTAGCCTAAGAAACTAGGGGGTTGAAGCCTCCTTCTGGTTGCAGCTGGAAAACAAAGTAAGTTGGTGCTTCCAATGAATGTAATTCTTCAAGAC
The DNA here is from genome assembly GCA_032191745.1 of Picea mariana. Classification (NCBI taxonomy): domain Eukaryota; kingdom Viridiplantae; phylum Streptophyta; class Pinopsida; order Pinales; family Pinaceae; genus Picea; species Picea mariana. Next base: position 9,046 of record JASDQU010360330.1, on the reverse strand, counting down.
ATATAAGAAAATCATTCCATGGTTTTATCCCGATTTGGGTTTCCATGTAAAAAACTGGTGTACTGTGTATGTGTGTGATTGTTTATTTCTTACTACTCATTATTGGATATTAATTCTACATTGATATAACATTTGAAGAAAATGGATTATAATTACACTATTACTGATTCACCCCCCCTCTCAGTAATCCAACATGTGCTTAGGAAGTGGATTATTGATTTGATGGGATTGTAACAAAAAACTCGTATACTCACGATAAAATTCCCTTTTTTAATTTAAATATATGCTATTATAAAAACATTATTACACCTTATTACTTACAGTATGAGGTTGAAGCAACAAATAAACTTGAGCGAGTTCATATAGGAGGTCAATGTCAAATAAATGTGAGTGTGTTCATATAGGAAGTTGAAACGTCTCAATGAGGCATCCATCACTTGTCTATGCTTCACTTTCATAAAAACGTGGCCACTATAATAGTAGAATTAATCCTTGCTAAACAATCAAAGCAGGCAATTAATGGCTAGAGTAGTAATTTGTTAATAAATATGAAAAAGTGAACAAGGTAAAAAGTAGGTATTCATAAATGAAAAATATAAAAAGTTATGAAATTAAATATCATTCATTGATTTGGAAGGACTACTAAGAATATGCCAAATATATTTAATTGTTAACTATAAAATTGGAATTTATAGTTAAAAAATTGATTAAAACATAAATTTCATCAGATTCTAAATGAAATAAATTATAAAACGTACATAATGCTCTATATTTTATTTCAAGATGCTCATATTCATCATCGAAATGGTATGTGTAGTTTAACATCAATCGCAACCTAGCGAGAGAGATTTCCTTTAAACCTTTTGTAGGCATAGAAGTGAACTGAAGATGTGGAGATTTGGGGAGAGGGTAGAGGTGAATCTGCACTGGTGAACATGGGTGCGGACTCATTTTACATTTTTTGAGAAATCTACGTGATCCAATGAATTCAATTATTGTATATAGTTGACACCGTGGTTTTAGTTGATGGGGTAGAGTTAAACTTTGAAGTAACTAAATTGACGGGCTCGAGTTAAACTTTGAAGTAACTAAATTGACGAGCTCTTGTTAATTCAATTAGTGTTTTAATGTTGAACAATATATTTTGAAGCAACAAAATTGATAACACTTTGAGAGAGAATCGTTGATGGCAAGTTGGCATAGAGAACCCATAATTATTATTATTATTGATTATTAGTGAAGGAGAGAATAGTTTCCATGAAAGTAGTAAATTTGATTTGATTTTACATCCACAATTATTCAAAGAATCACAACAACATGAACTTTTGATTTGATTTTACATCCACAAATATTCTTATTCAAAGAATCACAAAAACACAAATATTTCAAAGAATCACAACAACAACATGGACTTTTGATGTATTGTACCGTTTCAAACTCAAGAGACTAGTTCTTCTCATGGGTTAATTTGGGTGTCTTATATGTATGTATGTTTACCGTGCATTAATATAATTTTTTTGGAACTTTTAAAATTGTTTTTGTTTATGTAAATATAAAGTTATTTTGTTGCTAGATTCTTGATTGTGATTTGCGGTGACTACCGTGGGAGGGTTAGGGTTTGACTGTCACGACAAGCAAGGTTTTGACAATCACGACCACAACAGAGAGAAACATGAGCACCAAAGGGGNACAAATAGGTAGTGGTGGAGAAAGGGAAAGGGCCAAGAGGTAGATTTTTCAAGGCACCAGTGACAGGAACCTTGGGTTCAGACCCAGGGAAGTGTCAATAAATAATCTAGGACAAAAATGAGACCACGGATGAAGATGCTAAGGAAACTCAAAATGAGGCATGTGAGACTGCAAAGGCTAACGGGATAGAAGGGCATAACCCATGCAAGCCCAAAAAAATAATGATACCCAAAGTGATACTAGAGGACCCGTAAACGCAACTCTACAGGGACTAGATGAAGACACATACGCTCATATGCAAGTTCATGGGGTTATGCCCCATAAAAATAATTCTGCGCAACTAGATCAAATATCACTGGAAGCCAAATGGGGAAGTGGTGCTCCACCTCGACTCGAAGGGTTTCTTCACAGCATTCTTCATGAACCTAGAGGATAGGGATGGAGTCTTCGAGGGAGTTCCATACTTCCATGCCTTAGCTGGACTGTACATGCAACCCTGGAAAGAAAATTTCTCCGAGGAAAAAGAAACATTCAAAAAGGTACCTGTCTGGCTGAGATTCTATTCCTTACCCTTAGACTACTAGTTTCCTTCCACCTTTGAAGCAATAGGAAACAAAATGGGGAAATATGTGAAGACCTCAGAAGCCACCCTAAAAGGAAGATACGCATCCTACGCAAGAATCTACACATAGATGGATGTTTCTGGAGCACTCCCAGATGTCATAAGTTTGGAATTAAGGGATGAGGAATGGATCCAAAACATAGATTACAAACAGATCCCCTTTAGATGCAGAAGATGCCATGAGCATGGCCACTTGATCAAAGAATTCCCTCTTAATAAAAAGAAGGAAGCAGCAAACCCCAAAACACAGCAAGATGAGGAAGGGTTTATAACATCTAAGCCTAGGAACAGAGAAAATAAAAAGAAAAGTAAAACCTCAGTAGGAAATAATCAGGAGACCCAGAATAAAATGGAAGGGAGGGACCAAACAAACAAAGGGAAAGAAAACGAAAGTGACTCGACAAAAGTTCAAGAAGTCAAAGACCAAGCAACAAATGAGCCTACCCAACAGCCAAGCAATGTGACAGCGTAGGGGAGCTTCACAACCCTGATGGACGGAGAAACAAAAGATGACAACACTTCCATGCAATATGCAGAGGGAGATGCAGATATGACCCCGAGCAAAGTAGGCACAGAATACCCCAAGCTCAGGGAATTGGTGGAAAGGGAAGGGATAGACCTCCTGAACATATTGGAACAATGGAAAAGGCAGGGAGTTGACAACACACCAACATAGCAACTAGATCACATCCAGTACCTGTTCCTCGTACAGGAGGAAGCCAAAGCTAGAGGACAAAAACACACACACGGGTAGATAGGACACCTAGGAGTCAAAGCCAGCAAGGGACAACTACAACTATCACCCAAACAGATGAGGATGAAANTGAAGGTTACAACTTGGAATATAAGAGGCCTAAACATCCCAAGAAAGCAAAGAATCCTTAGGAATAAACTAAAGCAGGAACAACCAGATCTTTGTTTCATTCAAGAGACAAAATGCACTACAGACAGAATGGAGGCAATCAGTAAACAACACTGGCACAAGTACAAGATGGTAAGCATCGAATACCATCAAAGGTCAAGCGGCATTCTCACTTTGTGGAACCCACAACTTATAAATCTAATAGTAGCCAAAGCAACTAGGTACACCCTAACGATATGCATGCAAATCACTGGAAACACGGAGGAAATTCTTTGCACTAATGTGTATGGACCCCAAGGGCTAGAGGAAAAGAGAGGAATGATCCGAGACCTAGAAGATATAAAATCTTGATCCACCAACCTCCACTGGATCCTAGTAGGGGACTTCAACATCATCACCTCACTTGCGGAGAAGAAAGGTGGTACAAGAAGATTGGATCAGGAAGCAGAGGATTTTTCAAAATTCATAGACAGAGCAGAGATGGTGGATCTCCAAACTAAGAATGGCAAGTTCACCTAGAAAAATAAATGCATGAACTAGTTTCAGGTAGCTAAAAGACTCGATAGATTTCTTATATCGGAGTCAATCATTATCCAGGGGCTAACCTTAGATTGCAACATCCTTCCCTGGGGTGGATCTGATCACTGGCCAGTGCAACTAGAAGCAAGCTTCCAATCAACACCAAAGAATAGACCCTTCAGATTCGAGAAATTATGGATTGATCACCTGACATTCAAGGAAAGAATCAAACAGTGGTGGTAGGAGGAGCAATCGGAGAAAGGGATAAGGATGTTCAAACTCCATAAGAAACTTAAGTACATCAAAAATAAGCTCAAAGAGTGGAACAGGGATACTTTCGAGAATATAAACAAAGAGAAAAATGGAATAGATGAAAAAATGAAAAAACTCCAAGAAACTTGCATACTGGAAGGCTTAGGGAGGACTGGAAAAAGGAAGAGATCTAAATGACCCAAGATTGGGAGGCACAATGCCAACAAAAAGAAACACTCTGGCGTCAAAAGTCCTACATTTGATGGATAAAGGAGGGAGAGAGGAACACCAAGTTCTTCCATAGAACAACCATGGCCAAAAGATCCCACAAAAAAATCCTGAAGATCAAGGACTAGGATGGAATTGAGCATGAGTCACATCAAGAGATTGAAACTGCTCTGGTCAAACACTTCCACGGGATAGCCCAAGAACCTCACCAACACAGATCAGAGGCTAGTCAAAGGATAACCCAGCATATTCCATGCCTAGTCATAGAGGAACAAAACATCTTCCTGAATAAATCTATTACCACAAAAGAAGTTGACCAGGTTCTCCAGGAAATGCCTAGTGGGAAAGCACCAGGTCCAAATGGCTTCACAATGGAGTTCTTCAAAGCCTGCTTTGAAATTGTCAAATATGAAGTTTATAAGGTAGTATAAGACTCTAGAAGGTATGCCTCCATCCTTAAAGCACTAAATTCCATAATGATCACACTAATCCCCAAAGAAAATGAAGCCAAAACCCCTGACCGGTATAGACCTATAGCGTTATGCAATGTGGTTTACAAGATAATCTCCAATTTAATAGCAAATAGATTGAAACCCCTCCTACCTTCGCTGATTTCGCAAGAACAAGCAGGATTTGTGGAAGGAAGACAAATAATGGACAACATCATCTAGGCCCATGAGATCATTCACACCTTGAAGCTTTAGAAGTGGGGGGGAATGATAATACAACTAGACCTAGCAAAATCTTATGGTAAAATTAGCTGGCACTATATGGTCAAGACTTTGGAAGCCTTTGGTTTCACCTAGCACTGGATCAGTTGGATTGTTAGTCTCATATCCACAACATGTTAATCGCTACTAATCAATGGAGCCCCGACCAATCCTTTCTGGCCTATGAGAGGTATCAGACAAAGAGACCCATTGTCCCCCTTCCTGGTCATTCTGATGAAGGAAGGCCTCAACCGGAGCATGAAGAGTGAAACTGCAACTGGGGAAATAATGGGGCTCAAACCATTCGAAAACTTCCCTACTTCAGCACACCAATAGTTTTTAGATGATACATTACTCCATGGCATACCCATGGTCAAGAAAGCCAAAGCCTACAAACGAATCCTAGAAGATTTTGGGGAAGATTTAGGTATTGAGATCAACCACTCCAAGTCGATGATATTTTTCTTCAATACTAATCCAGCTATCCAAAGGAATTTGACCAACATTCTAGTCTTTGAACGGAAAACACTCCCATCCAAGTATTTGGGGGTTCCATTGACATAAAAAGTGTACAAAATTTCAACTTGGGAAGGAGTAATAAATAGGTTACAGGAGCGGGTAAAAAATTGGACGTATAGATCCCTCAATCTAGTAGGCAGAGTGATCCTAACCAAGTTTGTTTTACAAGAAATCCAAACATTTATGATGTCAGTATTCCCCACTCCACAAGGGATCCTACAGAAAATAAGAACCATTCAGAGGTAATTCTTGTGGCGAGGCATGGAAACAAAGAAAAAATGGGCCCTGGTGGCCTCGGAAAAAGTCTGTAGGCCAAAAAGCAAAGGAGGCCTAGGGCTACAAGATCCACAAATGACCAATAATGCATACGGGGCGAAAATTTGGTGGCGTTGGGTCAAAGAAACTACAACACCTTGGGTAAACCTATGGAAGGAAAAGTACGCCCTGGACATTCGCGACCATAACAAAATCCACTTTGGAGGAACTAGGGAAGGTTCAACCATTTGGAACCTAGCCTGGTGCAACAAAGCCTATATTTAGACACACGGTTTCTAGGAAATCAGGAATGGTAGAACAACAAGATTATAGGTGGATGCATGGCAATAGGAACCAAGGATGGAGAACCCGGACATAGGGTTACTCCAACAGGACCTCATCACGCAAGGTAAAATCAATGTCTATCAATACTGGAAACAGGAAACGAATCGCAAGAAATGGAGAATTTGAGACAAGATTATTCCATAGAACAATGAAATACCTGCAACAACGACAAAAGAGGTGGAGGAGTAACTGGGAATATGGAAAATAACAGTCATGGAAGGAGAGGACCAATTGAGGTGGGGACAAAAGGATGAAGGGGAATTCAACCTAAAAGAAGTTCGACACTATATGGTGGACCTAGACCAACAAGACCTAGTGCAACACTGGGATAAGCTTTGGAACAACCCCCAATGGGCAAAGATTCAAATTTTCCAACGGCTAATAATACACAACTGCATCCTAACTTGGGATAACCTAAGGAAAAGAGGATTCATCGGTCCATCAAGATGTCATCTTTGTCAAGCCTAGGAAGAAACAACAAACCATCTCCTCGACGAATGCGCCTACATTGCATAACTGTGGGACTGGGCGGCAAGTATCTTCAGCCAGTCTGACAGGATCCTAGGTAAAATTGTTGCAACCATCAATCTCCAGAAAGAGAACTACAATGAACAAGAAGAGGTGAACCTCTCTTGGATCCTCCCCCCAGGAATGATCATATGGTCAATATGGAAGGAAAGGAACTGATGCATTTTCAAAAACCAAAGCTGGCCAAAAGGGAAGATTAAGGAAACAATAATATCCATGATACGAGAGACAATGATGAGCTGAAACATCCAGGTAGGAAGAGCACAACCCACTGATCAAGATTCCCAAGTCCTAAAGGTCTTCCACCTGAACGATGGACACAACCCCAATCAATACAAATAGTCACTGCAATTCCAAGTAGGTGAGCACAACTGGAAATGGCCACCTTCAGGATCCCTCCAGTTGAATTTCGACAGGGTGGCGAAAGAAAACCTAGGGAGAACAGGATTGGGAGGAGTAATCAGGGACAATAAAGGAAACATCATACAGTTGTATGCTAGAAGTCTGGGAAACTCAATCAACAACATCGTGGAATTCAGAGCCCTAGAGACTGGCCTGGATATTCTAAGCTGGGAGGGGATGAAAAATGCCATAGTGGAAGGAGATTTCACGTTGGTTATCAACACAATAAGGAAACTCCAAAATAGTATGAGAATGGGCAAAATCCAGAGGCACTGGTGATTGGTCCACCTACTGAAAAAAATCCAGGGGCACTTGCACATAGGGATCACTGTGGAATTGCGCTGGGTTCGGAGGTAAGTAAATGGACTAGCAGACAGAATAACAAACAAGGGGCTCGATAACAAACTAGACACAATCTGAAGAAAAATCCCACAAGGTCAATTATGAGCAGATTGCACCCAACTTGCGGAAAAAGACTTGGAAAACAGTGGCAGTATGGAAGATTACGATAATAATAGAGGTGAAACAGGAACTAAAGAGCACGTAGGTTCCAGGAAGAATCTGATTTCCCACCAATCAAACAAGGATACAAATGTAGACACATATCACACGTCAAGTGAAAGAATGACACCACGGTCTCATCAATAAAAAGAAGTAAAAAGGATATCCGTGGGAAAGAAAAATAGATAACCTGTAGGTAGCAAAGGACGAAGGACGACAAGGTTCACCAGGGCCAAGTCTAGGCACACCTCACCGAAGTACCATTATGGGACGGGGAAACGAATGGTGTATAATGAGCAGGTCAAAGCATTGGCATAGGGATGACAACAAGGTCATCAATTACAGACACTCTGGAATAGAGGATACTGACCAGAAGGACCACCTTGACGAGCAGGCCATGATTGCAAGGATGGAACCATAGCTGGGTTGGCTCCATAAAAGAAGGGATAACATAAAGAACCACAGACCTGAGCAAAGCAATTACAGGGGCCACATTACTTACCATAAAGAGGTGAAGCGGAACAGGGGAAGAACCCAATGTAAGAACTACCACCTGCAAGAGAAGATGGTACGCATGAATAAAACCAGTAGTAAGAGAGGCCCTTAGGGGACGTAACCTCCACAGAGCACCTAGAGGATGACAAGAATCAAACAGGCAGCTAGGGAAGCAAAGAGTACCTTCTTCAAGCAGGTAAGCACAAAGGGGAAGGCGATCATCAAAATATGGGAGAGAGAAATCAACAACTCTCACAGGGGAAAAGCATGGACTAAACTAAACCAAGAAGCAGTGGGGATAAGGGACCCTAGAGACACACAACCTAGGAAAACTCTCTACCATAGGACGGTGGAGGAAGCCTAGAGAAAAAAAATGTTGATAGGTAAGATGTGTGCCGACCAGAGGGAGACCAACAAGACAGAAACCACAGAACAAAAGAAAGAGTGCAAAGGTATTCTCAACCACCTCAGAAACCTGGAAGCATGGGTAAAAATACTTTCGGAGGATCAAAGAATCTAGCAAAAGAAACTGAAGCAGAAGGCAAGGCAATTCAATCTCTATCTACGTTATGTCCACCATATAGATATTACTCCAGATGTTGTGAGTGGGAAATCCCCCTACGGAGTAGCACTTAGGGTCTTATCATGCATGTAGAAAAGACCTAAAGATTCCTACTTTTTACCATAATCCCAGACCTAATCCCCATTATTCTTAAGAAAATACACAATTAAGAAGATTAAGTGAAGATACCTTATTTACGACATTTGATATCAATCCTTCTTCACGCTTGGTCTTTCTTTGACTGCAACTTTCCTCCCAAGGCTGACCTACATTCACAAAAGACAAACAAAGAACTCCACATGTATTTGATCTACAGATTAATGGGTAGGACGATAAAAGTACTTATTTGATATTAACTTCACTAAAGCAACTTACAATGATGAAGCCGACCACTGCTCCATGAATCTGGTCCTGGGATCCTCTTTTACTGTGCACCAACTTCTAAGACACTTGCTTCTCTTCTTCGTTTAAATCACAAAATGGTTGCAAAATCTTGGGCAAAGGGGAATACAAATTTGGGTAGAGTTTCTTTACTATGTTTTTCCTCCTTTCAAATG
>JASDQU010360325.1:0-11802 GCA_032191745.1 Picea mariana | reverse complement strand
TTTGATGAATGATACAGGACAAGTGAGACAAACATGCTCTTGCTTGAATTCTGAATAAAAACCACTTTTGGTGGACCAAAAGCTTCTCAATGGGGAGGAATGATCCAGGAGGTCTCTAGATAGCTCAAAAATTGACAGTCTCAAAATGACTTAAAAACTCTACCATTGCGTAGTGTTTGTCGTGCTGATTCCGGAACACTTTTCGGTTCGTTAAACGGAGTCCGTATGACCAAGATATCGCGTTTTGAAGTTTTGGCCCAACAGTGAAACTCAAGTTGCAGGGTGACACGTGGCAGTACAGTGAGCATTGCTGATGTGGCAATGGGACCAGCGCTAATGACGTGGAAATCTGGCACAATGACACATGGCAGCGAGTTGACATGGCAAGTGACAGGGATGACACACAGGTTAATGAGTTGGACCAATGACATGTTGACACATGTCATGTTTGGGTCAATAAGAAACCGCCACATAGCAGTTTCAATCTGGAGCAAATTTGGCGGAGCGTTGGCACATTTGGTGGTGAGGCGCACATTTGGCAGAACAAGCAGTTGGCGGGTTTGTTGGAGAGTTAGCGCACAATTGGCGGATGGGCTAAAGTTTGTTTGTAATAAATGTTAAAACATAACATATATTATATGCTATATACAACCTAAAAATAGACAAGCACGAAGGTTTGAACACGCAACCTCCAACACCACATGCGCCCTAATATCCGCCAACTAACCAAGAAATCCGGGCTATTGTTCTTGTTTAGAACTCCGAGCATTATTGTTTTGTTATACAGTTGCCAGTGGATAGAACTAAAAGCGCCAAGGTCGAGATTTGAACCGCCGACCTGTGGTTATAAAACCAAAGGGTTTTGCCAATACGGTAGGCTAATTACATATGTAAAAAATTCAAAACTCCTTTGTATTATATGTGCCTGTAACAATGATTTGGGCATAACTTTGCCATCCTTGGTCCGTTTTCTGAACGGAAAGAAGCGTTGGAAAGATGAAGATGAGAGCTATCTGATGAAGGAGGCTTGGAGACAGAATTTAGAAGTCAAGGAATCAGAAATCTTGATGTAACAAAAGCAAACAAAGCTTGCATCATTAATAAAAACGGATCCAAATTGAGAAGCGGTCCCAAAGACGTAGCCCAAAACACATGGGTGAACTCCGTTATTAATTTCTTTGTCTCTTCTTTTCTGCTGTTCATGTCAATTTTCAAATTTGCAAGTTTTATATAATTGAGCATTTTAACAGTTAAATAGATGCTTTTATATAAATAAAACATTAATTTGCAAGCTAAGTAAATCATTCACAATTACAATTGCACACTAAGTTGAGATCCGACAGATCAAGTAGATGATGTCCAGGTGTCACTGAAGATCACAGATTAGGTGGAAGACCAGAATAGAACAAGTGGCAAATAAAGGAGCTGAAACGTCAGAGGAGTTAAAAGCCAGATCATCAAACATTTTCTTGTTAATCATTGTAATCGGTTCTAATACTGAAACTTCCATTTGTAATTATTATAATCAGTTTCAGAAACTGAAACGTTTCATTTTTAAATCATTGTAATCGGTTTCAAACCGAAGGGACTCAAACTTGTATAAAGATTAGGAGTTCCAAATGTATCAGGGGTTGGTGGAAGTGCAAGGGCACGATTTTAGTTGTTCAGAACTTAAATTGTAATTTTTTGAAGCTGAATTGAATACACATGCAAAAGTCTTGATGTTTCCATGAAAATATTCTAATGGTGGTGATCTAAGTTTCATCTCCTCTCTTTGTATGTATTTCATGTATTTCTGATTTCATTTTCACTGTCTTACGTTTAAATTGGATAGTCAAAGGCCCAAAATTTATCTTGTGATGCTCTCGGTTGAAGCAATTTAAATTGTATTAAGCTCTTCTTAACTAATTCAAAATTTATTTATTTAATGATCTGATGCAGTTATATGATTTCTCTTATTCCTACACTCTGCAAATTTACAAATTATAACTCAGATTCATTGCCTCATTTAGCCTTTATCCTCTAGAGAGTTCTACTGACCAATCAATGTTTCCATTCATTTTCATAAGTTTGACTCCATAGCCCTAAGTGTCCCTCCCCTTCCTTGCCAACCAAATTATAAAAAATCCCCCAAAACAACAAAACCTAGCCATTGATTTTCAAAGAAACACCAAGTGACATGAGAGAGCCTTCTTTGAGCTGAGCAGGCTAGTACCCAACTCTAAAGTTGGTTTGTAGGTTACCTCTGTTGTTTATGTTATCATTTGAACAAATTTACAAAGTTCTAACTAGTTGGAGTTTACATCAAATGGATGTAAATATTGTTCTTCTCAACATAGTAATTGAAGAAGAAGCATGCGTAGAGAAACCTCAAGGTTTTTGAGGTATACCAAAAAGAGACCCTTGTATGTAGATGAAAGAATACCTTGTATGGACTCAAGCAAACTTGGTGCAGAGCCTCTCATGTACAACAAAAGTGTGGTGAAAACTTCCTATGACAGAGGAAGTATATTGAAATGGATCCTCAAAAGTCTAGGATGATGGATTGCATATCTGAAGAAGTTGAGAGACTCTAATCCAATAGACCCATCTCTGTATCAAAAATTGATTGGATCTATTATGTATTTGGATAATACTCGGACATGTATTTTCTTTGTGGGACGTTTGAGTTATGATATACATTTGCATGGATTTATCTATTCAGATTGGGCATAGAGTGCAAATGTCAGAAGAAGTACTACTTGGATATGTTTCAGTTTGATATTTTCCACGATGTCATGGGCTAGCACGAAACAAAATTCTGTTGCACTCAGCACTGCAGAAGCATAGTATATTACTGCTTAGTACAAAAGCAATGTGGCTCCATAAGCTAGTTTCTGGACTGTTTGATCAGGTGGTGGATTCAACCATGATATATTGTGATAATCAAAGTTGTGTGAAGCTTTCAGAGAACCCTATGTTCCATGAAATGCCAAAGCACATTGAGATGGAGTATTTTCCCCATGATAGAGTCCAAAAGGGAGAAGTGGTTCTCCAATATATCTCCACAGATGAGCAGATAACACATATTTTGGTAAAGATTATGTCCAAGATGAAAAGTTTGCATACTTAAGGGACAAGGTGGTACTCGGGGAGATGACTTCCTTGTTGGAAAGGAAGAGATTAAACTTAGGTTGGGAGGGAGCACTGACATGTTATTGATTTATGGGCAGTCATTTCCAGTTTGGAAAATGGTCCAGGTTGGGCAGTCACCTTCCAGTCTGGAAAGTGGCCCAAGATTTCTGACGGACATGCATTTTCCAATTCGGACAATCATTTTCGTAATGAAAATGGTCTGATAGATAGTTGATGTACCATAGACAATGATTCCCCTTATGGCCAGTGTGGGGGAATGGTCTAGGAAAATAATTCTTCTTGAAAGTCACTCTAAGTAGTGGTCAAGTAGAATGGTCCACCTCGTCGGGAAGTCATTCTTTCAAATTTCATAGTTGTGAGTAGCTTCAAAGAATGGTTCATTTTGGAGGTTGGTGCAAGACAATCATTTCCTTATAAAATGGTTTGGATAGTCATTCCCTAGGGAAGACTCATTCTCTCTAGGTTTCACTATGATTAGTGCCGAAGGAATGGCCTAGTCAGGTGAATGGTCTAGGTTTTGCAATCAGGGACATGCATTCCCTAGGGTAGAATCATTCTCTTCAGGTTTCACTATGATTAGTGCGGGATGAATGGCCCAATTAGGTTAATGGTACAGGCTCAGAAATCAGGGACAATTATTCTTCTATGCTTGTGAAGAATAGTCCAGATATCCCGTGGCTGATGTTTTTACTTTCCGAGGGTAGATGCTCTTCCAAATATAAAAAATGTGAGTGGATGAATGGCCCATATGACTCAGTTTGTATCATGATATTGTTTATGCAGGTTGATATCAAATGATATGATTGTTGTGGAGACTGTATGTCTCTGGATAATAGTTTTATGTTATTGTGGTGGGTGTGATCCACTGGTAGTGATTGTGTGTCACTGGTTAGTAGTGGTGTGCTACTAGGAGTGGTTGTGTACCACTGGATAGTAGTTATATACTACTATGGATAAACACAGTTGTGTTCTATTGAATGACATTACAATAGTAGTATGCTACTATCTGATTGCCATGGAGACTACCACTAGTGTTGGAGATGATTTCCAACTAGATGGATAGTTAGTGTATTGATGGACAAACATTCTCTAGGCGAAAAATGGTCCAGGTTGATAGATTGTTGATGTACCATGGATAACTATTCTTCTAGGACGTATGTATGGGTTAGAAGAATGGTCTTTCTCCCGGAGTTCATAGTAGTGTCCAAATTGGAGAAGATTGGTACAGGACAAACATTTTCCTTGAGTTCACAGTAGTGGTTGGAAGGAAAATGGTCCAGGACAGTTGTTCTTCTAGGACATATGTCTAGATTAGAAAAATAGTCCTTGTATCCCATGGCGTGGCTTCTGACATATGTTGGAATAATTATTGTTCTACGACATATGTCCAAATTAAAAGAATGGTTCTTGTACCACTCTGTGGAGTGAGTGACTTATTCAATATCACGCTCGATTACTCAGATGGGTATGTCTTCGAGAGATGATGTAGTTTATTATATAAGATGATACTGATAGTGATGATGTTGATCGTGAGTTGATCTACGTGATCATGAGATAGCATGTGTGTCTATGATGATGCTACCAGTTGAATGGTCTATTTGTGCTCAAGAGCATTTCCTTTAATACCTCCCTATCTATGAGGGAGTGTTGATATTATGGTAGTTGCAGGAGGTATTAACCTCTTTGTGTAACCTTTGACGATACTAGAATATTATGGGAAGCAAGTGAAACCCTAAAATGTTGGATAATAACCCTAGAAGACAAGTCAACTCAAGAGAATATTTAATATTAAGTTATTATCCTCTAGAAGGAGATGTCGGCCCAGTCAAGTGAGTTATAACAGTATAAATATATAGGTCTAGAGCCCATTTGTCATTTACACTCTCACAACTGCATAAGACTAGTGGTGCATAAGTTTGGAGAGGGAGTGCAACTGCAGCTGCTGCAACTGGGATTTTGGATTTTTGGTTGGAATTTCTCTTGGTTATGGTTTTGGAATTTCTTCTTGGTCTTTGGTTATTATTTCTTGGTGCACTAGCCTTGGAGAAAGGTGCACTACCATGGTTGTTTATTGGTTTGCTTCCATAATTATTCTATTTGTACAGGTTATGGTGCTTGGGGGTGGTTGCATGCCTATGGTTAGGTGGCGACATTGCTATATTTTATATGAAAAAATGATCACATCTGTTTATTTCTAACAATACCTTGATGCACACCCCATATCTCTTGAACTTAGGAGGTGGATTTCAGACCTCATCCTTCCTTATGTGGCATTAAAACCCTTGGTCTAAGGTCATACTTCTTGTTGATATATTCCACTGTACTATTAGAAATAATTTGGACATGTGCGAGAGTGATACAACATGATTGAGTTTCATTAGTGAGAATCATATCATGACCATTGTCTTCTTATTCCTTGATAAAAATGTCATTTCTCCTAAGAAAATTAACCATGAACTAGATAAATCAATCAAAGGAGAATTGGATAAGTTAGTATATTCTTTGGAAAAAGTCAAGAAATGGACAATTAGAAATTCATGGGGAGTTGCAAAAATTATCCTAATAAAACTAAAAGTAGAAAACCCAAATATAGAAGAAAGTCAGACTACATACCTAGAGATAACATTCCCTAGAACCTTCTTCCATTCTTTATAATTCTCTCTGGGTATTGTGTGGGAGGTAAAATTGTTCCTCTAGACTTAGACCTAATATTGATAAACCTGTAATCCAATTTTCAAGAGAAAGTGATAGGTCGATTTGCCAACAAAGAAAAAAGTATCGTAGTATGAAATTTGAGTGGATTATCCTTATATGAAACAACACTCTTTATTGAAAGAAATGTGTAAAACAATCTTGAGTAATCCTGTTTTGTTAATAAGATAATGACATACCCTACTTCAAATTAGAATGTAAAAATCCTTTATCATTGTATCGAACTACTCCTTGACAACATAGAAAGAACAATTTTGTATCCTTAATACATTAATTTTATCAAAGGTGTGTTTCCAAGACTTTATGGAGGTAAAGCCACCACCACACTAAATCAAGAGGTTGTCCTCTAGATTTTTGGTAAAAATTAATAAATCTCAAATTTTCATTGATATAACTTGTAGGCTCTTAAGTAACCAAATATTTATAAATGAATGCTTAAATATGATCAAGAATGCGTCAAGAGTAAGAAATGTATTTCATGAATCAAATTCCCTATGAAAGAGTTCCATGTATCCCATGTAAGCATGATATTTGAATATGGAAAAATAAGAAGAAAATGTCACATAAAGAAGTCTTAATTGCTAGGAGAGCTATTGTAATTTATTCCCATTAACAAACACTTCAGATAAAAAACTAATTGGGAATAATGAAATGAATCCAATTAATTCAAAGTGTTGATATTATGGTAGCTGCGGGAGGTATTAACCTCTACATGTAACCATGACAAGACTAGAATATTTTGGGAAGCAAGAGAAACCATAAAATGTTGGATAATAACCCTAGGAGACAGGTCGGCTCAAGAGAATATTCATTATTGAGTTATTAGCCTCCAGAAGTAGAAAGAAGCTTATACTAGAAGGAGACCCATGTATGCAAATGGAAGAAGACCTTGTATGGATTCAAGCAACTTGATGTAGACTATATCATATACAACATAAGAGTGGTGAAAAATTCTTATGACAGAGAAAGTGTATCATAATGGTTACTCAGAAGTCSAGATGATGGATTGTAAATATATGGCTAACTGCCATGATAACAAATCTGATGAAATTGAAGCGACTCTAATCCAGTAGACCCATCTCTATATAGACAATTGATTGGMTTGTTAATGTATTTGGAGAATACTCAACATGATATATTTTTTTTGGGACGTTTAAATTATGACATACAACTGCATGAATTTATCAATTCAGATTGGGTAGGGACCACAAATGAAAAAATAAGTGCTACTTGGATATATTTCAGTTTGATCTTTGCCACGATATCATGAGCTAGCAGGAAACATAACTCTGTTGCAATCAATACTACAGAAGCATAGTATATTTCAGCTTGTGATGCTTGTACAAAAGAAATAAGTTGATTTCTGGACCATCTGATCAGGTGGTGAATTCAACCATGATATATTGTAATGATCAAATCCATGTGAAGCTTTCAGAGAAATCGATGTTCCATGATAGGCCGAAGTACAATGAGATCAATCATTATATTCTCCATGATAAATTCTAGAAGATATAAGTGGTTCTCTAGTATATCTCCACAGATGAGTAGATATAATATATTTTGGTAAAGCTTCTATCCAAGATGAAAATTTTGCGTACTTAAGAGACAAGATGGGGCTTGTGTATACAAATTCCTTATTAGAAAAGGAAGTGATTACTCCCATGTTGGGAGGGAGAAATTATATGTTATTGATTTATGGATAATCATTTTCTAGTATGGAAAATGGTCCAGGATGGGAAGTTCCTTTCCAGTTCAGAAAGTGGTTTGAGATTTCTGATGGGAAGGCATTTTCCAATTTGGAAAATGGTCCATATAGGACATTCATTTTCGTAATGAAAATGTTCTGATATATTGTTGATGTACCATAGACAATGATTCCCCTTGTGGTCAGTGTGGGAGAATGGTCTAGGACAATCATTCTTCTTGGCAGTCACTCTCAATAGTGGTCAAGTGGAATGGTTCACCTCATCGGGTAGTCATTCTTTCGAAGTTCACAGTCGTGAGCAGTTTCAAAGAATGTTTTGTTTTGAAGGTTGGTGGAGGACAATCATTTCCATAGGAAATGGTTCAGATAGTCTTTCCCTAGGGAAAAATCATTCTCTCCAGGTTGCACTATGATTAGTATCGAAGGAATGGCCCAGCTAGGTGAATGGTCCAGGTTCAACAATAGGGACATGCATTTCGTAGGGCAGACTCATTCTCTCAAGGTTTCACTGTGATTAGTGTCGGAGGAATGGCCCAGTTAGGTGAATGGTCCAGGCTCATAAATTAGGGACAATTATTCTTCTATGCTTGGGAAGAATAGCTCAGATAGCCCATGGCTAATGTTTTACTTTCTTAGGGTAGATGCTCTTCCATATCTTACATATGTGAGTGGAAGAATGACCCATATGACTCAATTTGTATCATGATATTACTATGCAGGTTGATATCAAATGATATGATTGTTGTGGAGATTGTATGTCTCTGGACAATGGTTGTATGCCATTATGGTGGATGTGTTCCATTGGTTGTGACTATGTGTCACTGTTTAGTATCTGTGTGCTACTAGGTGTGGTTGTGTACGACTGGATAGTAGTTGTGTACTACTATGGATGGAAACAATTGTGTTCTATTGAATGTCATTGTTTTGATTGCCATGGAGACTATCACTAGTGTTGGAGATGATTACCATCTAGATGGATAGTCAGTATGTTGATGGACATACATTATCCCTATGGAAAATGGTCCAAGACAATCATTCTTCTAGGATGTATGTCTGGATTAGAATAATAGTCCTTGTAGTAGATGGCATGGCTTCCAACATCTGTTGGAACAATTATTCTTCTAGGACATATGTACAGACTAGAAGAATGGTTCTTGTATCACTCTGTGGAGTGAGTGACTTATCCAACATCATGCCTGATTACTCAGATGGAGTATGGATTCAAGAAATGATGCAGTTGATGCTATCAGATGATACTAATAGTGATTATGGTGCTCATGATTTGACCATGAGATAGCCTGTGTGGGTATGATGATGCTATTGGTTGAATGGTATGTTTGTGCTCAATACCATTTCCCTTAATACCTCCATAGCTAGGAGGGAGTGTTGATATTATGGTAGCTGGGGGAGGTATTAACCTCTACATGTAACCCTGACAAGACTAGAATATTCTGAGAAGCAAGAGAAACCCTAAAATGTTGGATAATAACCCTAGGAGACAAGTTGACTCAAGAGAATATTTATTATTGAGTTATTAGCCTTCAAAAGTAAAAGCCGACCCAGTTAGGTCACTTGGAGGACTATAAATAAGAGGGCTCTAGAGCTCATTTGTCACACTCACTCTCACAACTGCATAAGACTAGTTGTGCGCAAGTTTGGAGGGAAGTTGCAACTACAACTGCTGCAACTGGCATTTCGGTTTTGGCTTGGATCTTCTCTTTGGTTATGGTTTGGAATTTCTAGAGAGAGGTACACTACTTTGGTTGGTTATTGGTTCTAGGGTTTTCTTCCAGAATTATTCTCTCTATCAAGGTTAAGGTGCTCGGGGGTGGCCTTTATGCCTATGGTTGGGTGACATTATTGCTATATTGTCTATGGTAAAATGATCACACCTATTTTTCTAACACAAAGAACATGCCATAGAATTAATGAATCAAAACTCTAATAAGAGATTGTTGTTTTGATTAAATTTTATTATAAACAAAGTAATTGATACTAGACATATGAGTACAATAATGTTTTCTAGTTATGACGAAACACTCAAAATAAATAAAGAAATCGAAGAGGTGAAATTTCCATTATCCTCCTATGTTTTGTATTTAAGGTCCCTTACAATTACAATCTAGAGAGCTAGAGTGGTATGTGAAGAAGAGAACAAATTACAAAATAAAGGATATTTGATAAGAATTCATGTTGTTGGGTTTGATCTTCACCGGGTCTCAATATCTAAACATTCCACATCAATTTTACAATATATGACTCTAGGTTCTTTTTCTCAATTATATTTATTTGATTTCTTGATACCCTATCTTGGGACAAAACATCAATTATGTTTATTTGATGTCACCGACCTTCGATTAACTTACAAAACATCTATAAATGTTTTATAACATGTAGATGACTTAACAAACTTTTGAAAATGCAGTTAGTCATCTTGCACATGTTCCCTCATTTCTTATTTTTCTTCCCTTTGGCTAAGGATGAGGTGGCTAGTAGCTTCACTAGAGGTTGTTGAATTTGAGATGGTAGGAACTACATAACCATGTTTTAGATATTTTTTTAATCCCTTACTAACATGGTGCACATATGAGCCAACACTCAACCTTTTTCATCCAACCCTACCATACTTTTATAAGAGTGTCATCCACTTCACCTCTTTACTACTTCAACAAATCCACATGCATCCGGAAAGATCAACATTGTGCCTTAACTTGAAGGTGAAGTAAACCCAATTTGATCATTTGATTTATAATATCTATGAACCTCCATATCTCTACATCAATGATTTCAAAACCTCTTATAGGGATTGTTGCCGCCTAAACTAGCATCTAAGTGGAAAATTCCAATCCATGATGAAACATTAGGGTAATGAATTAGAGCTATATCATTTTCACCTCAATACAACTTCATCTTTAGTTTTGGCCGTCTCTCAAGAGGCCAAGGGGCATATCCCTTTGATATATGATTAATTATTAGGAGAGCCTAAGTAAATATAAAGTATGATTTAGACAAGGAAAGATAAGATTTACTTTAACATCAAACCAATTGATTCCCACTAAATATATGACACATAAATGTTAAGGATTCTAATAGCCAAATGATCAAATGATTTAAGATATATCTTTAAGAGAACAAGCATAAATCACCATGATCCACTTAGATTCTTTAAGAAATTAGAAACATGTGGATTAGACCTCAAATCTAATTTTGTTATATATGCATTATAGATATTTTAGATTTTCAAATTATTGATTACCATCCCAAGTCAAAGATAAAACTTATAAGAAGTAGTCTAACACCGATTTAGTGAATGTAACTTGCAATAGGTCCAAATCATGTTTTATAGAACAATTTCAAGTTTAATACAACCACAAGAGATGTAATCTTAGATTTAGAGCACAATTTGACCTTAGATAGCGTGCCATTAAGAGCAATCTAATGTGTGATTATGCAAGGACAAGTCCAAGTTATGAATTGTATTGTGTTAGGTTACAAATCTTTTTTTATGTAATTAATCATGCAATTTCTAAATTTGGGATTAGAGATAGATAAAACCAAGAAAGTAAATGATCAATTTAAACCGAGATGTCTACGGTTAGATAATCAATTAGGGCTTCAACATATTCAAGAAAGAACTAACCCAATATACCTGTAAGAAACATATATCAAATATTACCACTATGAAATGATGGACTTGAATCAAAGTGTAAATCCAAATTAAGTATATATATATATATATATATATATATTATCACTGGCGGAATCGACAACTACGCCGGTCTCGTACTCGCTTGACATAGGGTTGATTTCGACCACTACCACTATAACCTCCAGGTGCCTACTAATGCCCCTTCTGTAAAAACGGATAAATCTAGGGGAATTGAACTCAAAACCTCATAGAACTTCATTTTCATGACACTTTCCAATTGAGCTTCCCCCCAAGGGCTAAGGTTTTATGAATATTATCTTGAATTGAATTTACCAAATATTTCCTAAAGTAAAAAATATATGCAAGTGAACATAACTCAAGGAAAACTTGTTGAACACACCGTGCTACTGAGAGGGGGGGGGTGAATCAGTAGCATAGACAATTAATCCTTTTTAACTTTATCAACCTTATATCACCAAAATGCAGATATCCATTCATTGACAATCATGTACTCTATATTCAGTTAGATTCAGATATTAAGATATGCTGACAGAGAAGTTATGTGGATTAAAGGATGCTGATTATGATCTTTAAGTATTTC